>CM033107.1:1767228-1892626 GCA_019321725.1 Paulownia fortunei | reverse complement strand
ACGACATATATCGAATCTATCTTATGAAGTTTACACGAAATAAAATGCATCAATATAGTACTCCAGATTTAGACAAGAATTTCGCTCGTAGACACACAAATATTAGGATTTGTCTCATCAGAAAAAGGATGGAAAAAACAGCACTAACGCTACCATATACCGGATGCTTCTGCATGAAGATGCACAAAAAACCAATTACCCTGTTCTATTTACAGTTGTGAGAGGGTTTTGTAACTATTCCAGGGTGCAATTTGGCCAAAGGTGTTTCCACTTTGCAATTTCTTCTTTCTTGCAAATCTTTCTGATCCCACCATAGAAGCCATCAGCCTCATTGCCTGTTTCTCTATGGTCCTTCCTGCTGATGGCTGTTTTCCTCCATCGCGATCCAATCTTGTACTGCTTGAACTCCAAAATCACAGTATCTGTAAGAACAAGATCCACATTGCAGACGACAATCAAATCAGTTCACTGAAAAAGAAAAAAATAACTAATGCCACTTGTGTACGAAACATAGAGTTCTTTGTACAAGAATGCTTGAACAAAATATGCAATGCAGGCAACCTTGTTGCACAAATGAGATGGAGGAGAATACTTTTTACTGATTTGACAGGTCTAAAATGTGCTGAACGAAATAGTAGTACTATACGATCCAGCAATCGTGTATTCTAAAGTATTCTGAAGAGTAGCACATTTGTTGCACAGAACCTAGAGTATTAAGGTAAGTGACAAGTTGTGACAAAACAGTTATAGTTGGCATAGTTTTCCCTACCGTTTATTGATTGAACTTGTTGTGTCCAAAACCAGTCTTGGTAGCAGGGGTCCTGCATTGACCTGTTAAGCATTGCTAAGCAAGTGGACCAAGGTACCACATGATCACAACCTCATGTTCAACTCTATCCTATGCTGTGTGGGAAACGTCTTACGTCTGTTTCTCTCCAAAACTATAAAGTGTATATTATAGACAAAGATAGACGTAAGTGCAGGGATGGAAGTCTGCATAACCGGGGGACTAATATTGGTCTCGTGTGTCTCTGTCTTTACAAATTATCTGAAAGACATAAACACAAAGACTTATTGATATTGGTGCGAAAATGAATTATCTGACTAGGGGTGTAAACTCAGTAACTGATGAACTGCACCAGATATGAAGTTCTGTAGTCATTTTCTTCTTAAAAATCATCGCTGTTATGCACATGCTTTGAATTTGAAATCAAATGCAAAGGAGCTAAAGGACTTTAACTTCCATTTCCAAAGCACAATGCACATGAAAAAGAAAAGAAAACATAAAATGAGTTTAAGGTGGAGGAGTGTGCCTACCACTGATGTGACACTGGCAATTGGATTCATTGCCACTGCAGGATTCCAGATGTCCAACAACCCCATACCACCAACCTGTGATGTTAAGAGAAAATGCAATGCTCCATTAATGAGTACAGTTGGGAGGCCTCATTGACATAGATACATTATTAAGTTCTCTAATTGGCTCTGTCATGAGGTCATAATTCATTGCCTTCTGCTAAGCATTTTTGAACAGGCAAATATTTTTTATCTTAGGTTGAGAACAAAATTGACCCATATTTTGTGGTTAAGATATTTTGAGCCCTTCCAGTGATAGCAGACATCATGTTCCTGGAACTAGTAACTGTCTTAAGGAGTCCTGCTAGACAATCACAATCATCGTGCATGATGGACTCCACATGAATCCCATCACATAAACAGTTGTAATTGTCTGTGGTGGTCAGGACTCAGGATTGCTTCTATGCTCTATGAATAATCCCTTGGTCAAGAACGAATTTGGAAGTGAAACGAAAAATGCTGAGTTTTCACTTTGGTAAGAAACATACCATATGGGAACTCTTTGTTTCTTCTCCACTGAATTTCAACGTGATCGTCAGGTTTAATCCCATCTAAACAGTCAGAGATATGAAGAACATTAGCAGAAGTATCAACAGTTGGTGCCCTTATCCTATTCCACTCTATATCTCCCTCTATCATTTGCTTCCCATGGGCTGGATACCTGCAAGATCGATTTTCTGGAAGTTTAGTAGATGAGCAAGATATCAAATTAATCCATATTTCTTAGAACTGTGAAAAAAATTTAATGCTTGGAACCAAAGAAGGTGTCCTTTTTTATTACAAGTGTAATGATATATGACACAAGTAAGCAGGTTCAAAGAGGAATATTTAGTCATACCTAGCAACAAAATTGTCTGTTGTGGAATCATAGCTTAGTTGAGCATCATCACATGAAAGCATAAATCCAACATGCCCATTCTGCACCTTAAAAAGATTAATAACTATCTGCGAACTTTAAACCACGCTCAATGCTAATCCCTACTCAATAAAATCTGACTTCTTCACCTAAAACAATAATTGTGGCAGCATTAAGGATGTTCGTTATAGTTTATAGATAAAGAGTCAAATGAGCATAGATGTAAAAACAAACGAATTACCTCCCGATTAAAAACCTGAGCTGGGAACCAAAATTTTCCAGTCTCAAGAGCCAGATAGCAAGACATGACTGAATTCAGTGGTAAAGAACTTCTTATATCACAGTTCCTTTCTTTCATCCAGAAAAAATCCAACATATTAGGAAGAAACCGGAATCTTCTTTTCTGTGTTCTGTTAAACAAGAATTTAGGTGCCCTTTTTGAAGCAATGTGGCATTGCCATTCTCTGCAGGCAGCATCACCAATCACTCCACCCCATTTCTTCCTCATGTGCTTCTCCCACAAATGGTCACTTGTGCAACTCTCTCTTAAAGAACTGCACACCCCTGCCATGCTACACAACCCTGCAGGTGAAAGCCTCCCAAGAATGCAGTCCAAAGCCAAATCAGGCAAATCTAGTAAAGAAGTCCACTCTTTCTCCTCTACAATCTCAACTTTTGAACTCATCCTCTTGATTGATGGAAAAACTTTTGGAACTTGAAAGAAACTGATGAAAAACCTTCTTTTGCTGCACAATGACACTAGAAATTTCTGTATTTCTTTCCCAGAAAACCAGGGAGACGTCCGCATACCGATTTCAGTTTTTGAAGTTGGAAGTGGCCTGAGAAAAGACTGGGAAAGCAGCAGAAAAGAGAAGCAAGATATCAAGAAAAGCAGCATTGTCATTCAAGTGCTGCTTGAAATTGATTACTAAATGGAATTTATCCAAAAGGGTAGTGAAGATCAAGAGCAAAAACAACTTCAGAAGCAAGAAATGCTGATTTGCAGCTGCACACATGCATGAAAAAGGGAAAAGCAAAGGGTAATTCTTTATGTCAATATATTATTTGGCAATGCAACGAAGATGTTCTAATCAAATGAAAGTTTCTTTTGATTTCCATTTGCATGAGAGAGGTTATAAATCAAGTTATTTTCAAGAAAGGGATACTTGGAGACAACACAACCGACAAGTTTTGATAGTTGGGAGTTACAACATCCAGAACAAGAAACCAATGCCCCTGACCTCCTCCTTAAATGTTGGGTCATCTAACTGCATTGAATAGCCACCATTGTGGGAGAAACTAAAGTTGTGTGCTTAATTAAACAATATTAGAAGGGCAGGTGGCATTTCACCAAAGGTTGATTCGAATATCACAAAGAGGAATAAAATCTAAGCAAAAGTCTTACCTTGCTAAGATTTCAGTATGACCAAGAATCTATGTCAAATCCATCAAACACTTTGGTAACAACAATGGGGGATGCCTTGGTGAAGATCAAAAGACAAACTAGGATCACTAACAAAGTATCAGCATCTCTTTATGTTTGTGTCTTAAACAATTAAATATTACTGTTCAAATATATATATATATATATATATATAAAGCTGGGAAAAAGAGAGATTGTTAGAAAGATAATGGGTTCTCTGTATTTCATTAGAATATGTGAATAACTGTTAAAGACTAAAACTTTATAGTATTGCTTTGTTTGTTTCATTTCCATTCTAACATTTTCCTTATCCAGAAACAAAAACGTTTTAGCCACTTATATTTTTTGAAAATGGTGTTTTCATTCTCTAAAAATACCAATTATCCATTACAATATTTAAATAATCTTATATCTATTAATTCTCATTAAGTACAATATAACAATATTGACAAAATATTATTAAAAATATCTTACACTAACTATAATAAATAATATTAATTAATAAAACATCTACAGTCCCCCAAAATATATCATATTATTTTTTTCCTACAAAATATCCAATTACATTTTCATTCTCTTACATATTTTCTAATTTTATTATCAAAACACATTTTCTCAAAATAATTTCTTCAAAACAACCAAAAATAAAACCAAACATATCCTATGTAATCTTTGGATAGGATCAAAAGAAATTTTGCACTGAATCTGACTGATGGGCTATTGGGGTGTTGGAGAAAAGTAAACCCTTTTAGTTATAGGGCTTGGTGGGTATCACTGAGCTCACCAATTAATATGGCTAAAAAGACACTGCAAAACCATCTGGTTTTAGCCTAACTTTTATCCAAACTCCCAACTTTGTGAAGACTGTTGGAAGTGGCGACAACACCACATGCCATAGGAACTGAAGTCAAGTGCCTAAGGAAGTTGATCGTCACTACCACCTTCAAATTTTAGATTTGGAATTAATTTTTTGACCCGTCAAGATTGAAATTTAAAGTAAGAGACCCGTTAAGGAGATTATAATTCATATGGAACCCTCTCAAATAGATATTTATATGATAGATAAATAGATGATGGATAAATATTCTATTTTTATTCATTATTAATATATTTAATATATTGTTCACCTAATATAACATTTTAAGAATTTGTTAATAAAGGGTTCCGTTACTAATTTCCTCACATACATTTTAGAATTAGCATTATTAGTAAAGGTATAAAGAAATCGAGTTGAGCAGAATATGTAATTGTTCAAATTTATAATTTTTATCGAATTTAAAAAATTATATTTTGATTTGATTGTTAATCGGATCAATTTTGAATAAACTTTAATTGAGTCGAATACAAATTAACTCGAGTAGTTTTATGTTTTTACGCATATTTTATTATTTTACAAATTGATTTAAACACGAATCAAGTCCAAAAATGATCGAATGAAAAAAATATATTTAAATTTAATTTGTTATACTTAATAAATTGAAGTTAAAGGAAATTTTAACAATGGATAATCAATTTCAATTCAAGTAAATATTTTCCTACACTCTAATTAATGTCAATTTTAATTTATGCTGCTCCTCGCCCTCACCTACATATTTCCTGCCTATCCTAGCCTGGAGACTAATTGTGGCTGCGACAGCTGAAAAACCATCAAACTAACATTTAGTATTATATAAAATTAAAATTCTCAGTTTTTTTTAATTAACCAATTATTTATATCTACTTGTTTATTACAACTTTGACATCATTAAGCCTTCAAATAGTCATATTTGCAAGGTTTCCTAAAAATATTTCAACACTTTTTTAAAAAAAAAAAAATGACTTAAAATTGTTCGTTATTGCATATGAAAGAATACTCAAGCCGATTAGTCAACAACAACAAAAGGACACTCAATTTAGAACAACTTGAGTATATTACTCAACTTTGCTAGTTATTATTAGGAGCTTCACAGACAAAAATAGAAAATGATGGCTATTTCCCTGTTTGAAAAAGAAAACCCGTCAAACATTTAATTGGATAAAATAAGAAATTATTATTGAAATTTGGTTTATTTATAAAAAAAAACTTCTCTAAAACTGTAATTACAAATTGTTCGTTATTGCATTTCTTCAAATAGATAGAGTTGTAAATATAGATTAAATGATAACAGACTTAACAATCGCTCGTGTATAGACTCATATGACTTTAATTAAAAAAAAAAAAAGAGATTAATATAACAATTCACATATGATAATATTCTATGTTTGTCCTGTCTTGTCACTGCAAACCTTTGATAGAATGTATTGTGTGGTGATAGTAGTGAGGGAACCATAAATTGGAATCTTGGACCCCAAAAACAAAGTCACATCACTTATTCCCAAATCCTTAAATTCTCTTTTTATGGTTCAAATCTATGATCTTTTTGAGCCGAAAGATTCAGTAATCTGTTGTCACTATTATTGGACTGAATCTTTCCTCCACCCACAAAAAAAGGGAATAGGAAGATCAAAGCATGGAGGGCCCAATTCCAAGGATTCTTATTCATGTTTAGTGGACATCAGCTATGCTAAGATAATGAGAATTGAAAGGGTCTTGGGAGTTTGAGACTCTGAAATTTTGCAAAAAGGAGAAAGAAAAGGCAATGAGAATCCAATGAATTAAAATAATTTAGCCTTTATAGAGTCATTCTTGATGGGTTCAGCACTAGTCCGTTCTGAAGACTGTAATATTTTGGGATTCATGAATCAGGTTGTAAAGATATAAATGGGTTATCTTATTCATTTTCTCATTATCCTATCTAATACCTCGAACCAAATCCATCATAGGAGATGATGGAAGAACAAGATTATTCAGCTCGTTGCAATATGAACTCCAATCTCAATGGCACAATTGTTATTCATGAACTGAAATTTTTATTTCTTGCTTGTATCCTGAATTAGTTCAGGAAATCAGATTAGTGTGTCGTTTTCTTAACTCCATAAAATTTTAAAAATAAAAATAATAAAAATTTTATATACAAAATTATTAAATTTAAAATTTTCTTCACCAAAAAATTGAAAAGGTCTTTTTTCTATTGTTGAGAAAAAAATTCAAATCTCAACCCTCTAGTTTGAATTTTTTTGGCTCCATTCCTATTAATGTTTTGTAAGTTGCCACCTCTAACTATGACATGCAACTATAGTTTTCAAGAGATGCACTTTTGTATGGGGGGATTTATGGACCATGTGGCTTTAATGCATATCAGAATTACCTTTTATTTTGAAATTACAAAATCAATGAAAACAGGAATTAGGAGAAGCTTAAGACAACATAATTATTATGATCTGAACAATAATGATGAAGGGTAATACAATGTATAAAAATCAGTTCATCGAAGGCTTATTATTCTTTGGCCTGCTCTTATAAACTGTCACCACGACAAATAAGTTGTTGTTCGATATGCAGAACAACATTCAAGAGTCATATATACTCAGGGAAACTGCAAGGAAAAAGAGACGACGTTAGTTGATTTTTGCCAAAAACTCGTTCATGTCTATATTCTAACCTGGCATTTATATCTAATCACCAAGTTTAATTTAGTTTGAAACCTGGAATTTAGTCCAGTGCCATGCGATTATTGCCAAAATAGGAAGAAACAAAGGAGAGTCCATGTTAAGAATTCTACGCCTGGGCACCAAGCTCCAGCATCAGAGTGTGATTGGTGCAATTTGATGTTGGACCAACATACTGAACAGGACCTGCCAAAGATTTTGAAACAAAAACAAAAACAGGTTCAACAATTGTATTATTGGTGTGGCCTAGGTGTTTTCGATACTAGTTCAATCAAATGAAATGGATATCCAGGCCTGAATTTGCTGCATTTGGAAGTGACTTGCTCAGTAATCATGCATGAGAGGAAGAGAATTGTGTTCATGATTCTTGAAGAGAGACACAAAAATGCTGAGATATACTACTTTCAATCACCTGTTACGGATTTATTGATCAGATATCCTGGTTTTAAATATAACTCTAAATTGATACTCAGAAAATTGAGTGCACTCTAAATGGATATGAAGTAGGCTATCAGAAAGTGGTTCCTTTTAAAGGCCTGCTCAAAGCATGAATTAGCCTGACGAATGTATCAAATCTGTCATAACATCACTACAGTGCTACAACATGATATCAGTTTATAACTGGATTTACCTGGACTGAAGTATCGATTCTTCAAAGCCCAATCTTCACGCATGGATGCAAACTTTTTGAAAGGAGCACCTAGTTGTACAGAAAATTGTGTAAAATACTGTAATGCAAAAACCAGACTCAGAAAGATAACATTGTCCATAGAAGTACCTTGAAGTTCCACCATTGCCTTCTTAATCACAGGCTTAAACTTTCCTGCAGAGAGATAGTGTATGGTTAGAACACAGAAAAGAATTGGATGTGTCACATGCTGGCAAGTAAAAACTAAAAAAAAAATAAAAAGTTTCTATTGAAATATACATGTCATTTTTTGTTTTCTTTTTTCTTCTATTTCATTTTCTTCTTTTGTGTGTATTCTGTCTCCTTTCTTACAGACTGAGGAGGAGGATGGGAAGTCAATGAGATCAAGGGGGTTTGAAGCAAATTGTAAACATAGAAGAAAAAGAAAAAGGAATCAAGAAATTTATTATGAGCAGTTCAAAGCTGTCTCAAAATTGTCACTCTGTACTAAATTTCAGATATTGCACATGCATAATCCAAGCCCTTTAGAACATTAAAACAACCAATCAGGTGAATATGAGTATTGCACGTATAAACGAACATATATTAATATCTCTACAGGGGATTGCTTAGCATCTTATTTGCTTATAGGAAGGAATATTACCATGTCTTCTTTCCACGTCCATCAAAGACGTCAACGCTGTTCCACCTACAGTCCATTTTTCAACCGGAGCACTCAAGTTTCCCACCTGAATCATGCACACAGAATTGGACATTTAATCTATCACATCTTCCAAAATTATTATGTAGGACCAAGCAGATGAGGAAAGCACAAACTGAGGAAATCAGGCCGGTCTTCCCAAATTGAAGGAGTGCCCCAGCAGCATAGCCCAATGCATAGCAGTAGTTGGAGTCAAAGTTCGAAGGTAAACCACATCTACCTTCATATCTAGAAAAGAATCAGAAGTTAAACCAAGATATTGTATTAGCCATTGTTCCTCTCCTTTACCTTTTCTTTGGATACCCTGAGGGGAAGTGGAAAGAGGAAATCTGATGTCTCATTCTGTTTAGACGGTCTTAATCTACTATCACAACTAATCGACTAGCACAAAGTTTTTAATTACCCGAAAAAATGAGATTGTCCTTTGAACTCATTTTTGTATAAACCTTGCTTCCTTCTGGACTCTAATTCAGTCTCCACCATTTCAATAAGCATCTTTTCTGTTTCAATTTTAGCAACCTAGATAAAAAAACAAAGTAACTCTTAAAATGATGAAGAACAAACATGAATCAGTATCACATTATTCTCTCATGCTTGAATAAACGTGAACTGGAAATAATTTCAGCATAAGAGGATAAAAGAGGCAACCAAAATCATTAACTTATGTAATCACTGCCTAATTATAGAACCAATAGCATGAATACCTGCACGTTTCCATGTGGGTCTCTTTCCAGTAGCAATTGCTCCTGGATTGCTTGTGGTAGAAATTCAAAAAGCTGGAGAGTCTGGCTCCCTAGTTTCTTTTTCCACATTCCACCTCCATCAACAACATCGTGAGCGAGGATTTCATTCAGCTCTGCAATCAGTTTTTGCACCTGTAAGTAACAAAACTAAATGTCAACAGCTGTTCAGAACTACTCTGTCGATGACTTAAAAACTATTAAGGGAGTCTGAAAGTTAATAGTAGCCAAAAAGATCAGTACAGCATATAAAACTTATTATAGGAGTATAGACCTCTGGGATGAAATCAATTAACCCTTCTGGTATTAGTATAACCCCATAGTTGTAACCAAGTCCAGCACGTTTACAGATCACATCTGTAATATAATCTGTGACATTCTTCAGAGTCTGTTTCTTCGCTGCAACCTTCAGTAAGAAATACATCATCATTAAACCATTAAAGGATCTTAAAATTCCATAAAAGCCAGAAGAAAAAGTTGATTAAAATTTTCTCATATATGATGTCATGAGCCCTTAAGGAGAATTAGGCAACATCCAGAGGATACGTAATAAATTCACAAAATATTAATGCCAAGAAAAGAAAAGTGCTATATATGGAAGTCTTTCTCTGTGTTTGAGCTCCCTAATAAATTTACCAACTCTAAGCAGTAACTTTCATATAGGTAGCTTCTTAATCAGAAGGTTGTTTTGAGTTGGTCTCGATGACAGTCAGGCACATCCAAACAGGATTCATCCAAGAGAAGGAAGTGCCTGGTTAAATGATAAAAATCAATATCACATGGAGGATCATATAACTGTCCATGTGGTGTAAGGAAATGGAGCTCCTACGGAAGTTTTGGGGAGAGATTCTATGAAAGTTCTGGGGAGAGATGTAAATTTGAACAATGTGCTTACAACAGGCTTGAGGGGATTCACATAATTATCTGAAGTTTTTGGAATTGGCCAATGGCCATTGCAACCCTCCCATCTTCCCAAATGATTGGCTAGTGCTCATTCTGTTTGCATACACTTTGCCAATGCATGCCAATTTCAGAGAAACATAAAAAATGGATGAAAAAGAAATACCTCTTCACCAATGATAGTTATGTTAGGATGAGTCTGCAAACTGCACTCCAATGTTATGTGAGAAGCAGCTCGGCCCATAAGCCTCACAACTACGCAGGACATAGTATAGTCAGATAAAAAATGTGACAGCCACTGAGCACTTAATCACTGTACAAGATGGCCATTTGAATATAGACTAACTCACTTAAATATAGCAAATGTAGACAATACATTTATTCCTGCACTTACAATGATAATATTTTCCAGTTGAGCGAGCATCTACCATAACATTTCCAATCATTTCTGCATATATCTGCATTTTCAGAAAATAAATATACTGAGTCTTTTGAGTGTCTGAAAATTGATAAATAGAACAGAATGAAAGAAAGACAACAAGCAAGAAAAGACAGAAGGAAAAGGTTTCAAGTCATACGCACATAACAATGTGAAAGGGAAAAATAAAAGAGCAATTAATATTTTGATGAATGCCAAGACATCCTTGTCTAAAAGGTTATATAGTTGATCACATTAGATATGTACATCAAAACAACACTATAGACTGTCTTTCACTTACTAATCCAGTTAGAAAAAAATGAAATGAAGATAGCCAATAAACAAGCCTGACATAGTTAAAATTCAATCTGATAATTGCAGAAAATGATTCAAACACTTAAATAAAGACTAGCGACCCATGTGAGGGGGCAAAATAGAACATTGAAGCAAAAGCAAGAAGGAAACATTGTTATCTGAAGAATGTTATATATCTTAAACATTGACGACTCAACTGTAATATGAGCTCGCACACATGAAAAAATGGTAAAAGCTTCTAAAAGTTCATAGAGCATTGCAGCTTTGTGGAGCCATTGGTGGGAAATGAAGCTTAGATTTAGCGCTGATAAAAAATGAGGAAATTCTAAAGTTGGCATGTCGCAACTTGACATGCTAGCTAAACTAGATTCACTTGTTCAAACTAACAGCATGACAAACTTGCGACTCCAGCATCTAGATGAGTCTATTTCACTGTATATACAGGGATATTAACTTTCTTGAGGACCTGAAACAAATAATTTGTGAACTTGTGAATTGAACACTGTGAACAAAAGCATGTAACCACTACACTGCATCTTTATTCATTTAAGGATCAGGTGAGAAGGATTCCCACAAAGAAAGACACGAAAGCAGCACGGCATCAGTGGCTCATTCTTTAAGGAAAACATCAATAAGCAAGTAAAACTACTATCCTCGGATAGGCGCCACAGAACCTGCCAGTAGAAAAAAGAGCCAAAACACAAATAATCATTGCAAGATAAGGTCACCTTGCATGCTGTATCAAATCCAAAACTTATAGGAACTTCTTTGGATTTTAGGTCACCGTCAATTGTCTTGGGGCATCCAATAACTCGGGTTTTCATTTTCTTTCCCCTGAAATTGTTGATTTGATGAAAACATTTAAGCATAGGTGGAGTAAAAAACAAACTAAAAGTCCAATAAGAAGAATCTCTACCTAAAATTCTCGGCCAGAAGACAGGCATTAGTGTTTGAATCATCTCCTCCTATGACAACAAGGCCGTCTAAATCAAGCTTCATTGCTGTCTCTTCAGCCTGCTTGAACTGAGAGGTGGCACAATGTCACAAGAGTCTATATAAGAAAAATTGATTTCTAAACAATGCAGTTTTTGCCATGATGCTTGTAAGGTTGGTCTCAGCTACCAACTGAGCAATTGATTATGAACACCCAAGCATAATAATGAAGTAACAAAATAAATTATGTGGGGCAGTCAGCAGAGCTATGCCTATAGGCAAGATGAAGCAATTCAACTGAAACGGTAAAAATATATGGAGAGTACAAAATTAAAGAGAGTGCTCTTTCATTACCACAGGGGAACATAAATTTTTCTTTACAACGAGAGTTTCATATCACTACCGAAATCTCTCAAATATGAGGCTAAATATTTATTTATAGGCTCAGAAAGATACCAAGCCAAGCAAGGTTTACATAACATATATGTGGCCAAGTCCATCCATGCTTATGAAAGTGTCGCGTAGTTCTTTGGAGGCATAACCAATTGAATGGTTCACTAAACCTGAACAAATTATTAGGCATGCGTTCATATAATAGACAAGGCACTTCGTGAAATTAAATTATGCATGTTGGCTTTAACAAATTGGCCAGATGCATTCTCCAATCAGATGGTTTGCATTGATTGAAAAATTTAAAGCAAGTTTTTCTTTGCATTAGGAGATGGAGCTGATAAAGGTGCCATAAAGCACCTTATGGGTAAATTCAAATGTATGAAATAATTATGACCTACTTGTTCAGGGGTTTCTATCTTGTCTCGCCCGCTACAGATCATATCAAAGCCGCCCTGTTAAGAAAAGAATGTGTTATCAAAGTTAGTCGGAAATGGATAGTTACCTGAATGGTCAAACAAAAAAAAACTTATTAGTAGTAATAATAATATCAATAATGATAACAACAACATCAATTATACTAATAATAGCAGTAATAATAAGAATAACATTAATAATAATAAGAAGAAGAAGAAAATATCCCCTTCCTGTGGATAAAATCCTTTGTTGCAATAATCTGTTTTTGTTGCAACCTAAAACTATCTTTCCAAAGATGCCAGCTAAAATTCCTTACTTTTTCATAAATATACATCAACAAGATTCAACTTTAAGATTTTTTTTTGTGAAATGGTCTTCTTTCTTTAAAGTTTGGACATGGACACGAGTATCAAATACGACCAGATAGAAATTTCATGATGTGAAAAATTTAGAGATATGATGCTTTGGAGACGTGTCAGTATATTGAACAAATTAAAATTATATACAAAAAATCAACAACTATAAGAATACATCTAACAATACCAAGCTCGTTGTTTTATCATTCACAAAAACATCATTTTTGCTAGGACAAAAGTTTAAAGATTGATATTTTCATTGGCATAGCGAGTTCTTTTCTCTGGAAAATTACTCATTTTATCAATCAGCCAAGATTAAATTATCCACAGAAAACTCATTTTTGTCAAAACTTCATCACAAGCCAAAACTGATAAAGAATTCTTACTTGGTTCCTGTAAGGATAAACGAAGTCAATTGTCAATACAACATATTTACACTTCATGACCCCTGCTGGACCACCCCTAAAACCATACAATGTGCTTCCTTTTGTTTTTTCCTGTAAATAATCTAAATACAACAAAATTGAATCAAGAAACTTGAAGAAGACAATAACTAAGAATTTTAGATCACGATGAAAACTAGAGAGCTCACCAAAGAGTCCAGATATCACATTATGCCCACCAGGAGCCTGTCCTCCAGAAAGGACAACACCAATTTTTAAGCTTTGATTGGAAACAGCAGTAGATGTATCACTGGGCACAAGCATTGCTGATGGTTGTCCAAAGAGGCTTGGGAAAAGCTTTGCAATTTCATCTATTGACATCATACACATGAATGAGTTAATTATTCTCATGCAAAACAAAGATATTGCTTTATCAACTCATCTTGTATTTGAAGCCTAACATCTTATATCAAGACCTCGACTCTAGAGGTCAAATGTAGAGAAGATCTTTCAGCATCTGGACTTAGGTGAGGCAATGAAGGATGACCATCTCTGCCTTCTATTTGCGAAAGATCTCATGCTCTGCATATAAAGGATGTATTATCCCTTAAAACTTTTTCACTCTCCACCCAAAGTTATTCAATTTCACTTACATATCCCATCAATCTCCTATGATCCAATCACTTTAATTGATCTCATTCGTTTTAGTTTAACATTTTTATGGCATGCATGTCCGTCGTTTCATGCTTATTTTGTCTTGTAGTACTAGCAAACAAACCAAAATATGCAAGTGCATAAATATACATATTTTCTACGGATTTGTATAAATTTTTTAGTTATAAAGTACAGAAAATGATGTTGATATATTTCTAATTTGATTCTCAAAAGGTTAGGAAATTAAAAAAAATAGGTTAGAGAACTCAGTACATCTTGTTGTTTGTTTAAAGACTTCCATATCTTTTCTGTTGTAACCAATCTCTAAATCATATTGAAACCTATGGATCCACATTGAAATGATATTGTCCACTTTAGGTTAAACACCTCATGGCTTTGCTTTTGATAAATGCTTTTGGACTTTATCAAAAGGTCTCGTGCCAATTGACATATTATTCATAGATATAAAGTCATGACCCTTCCCATTTGTAGTCAATATAGTACTTTATTTGCACACCTAGCAATCATCTCCTCGAATAAAGGAACCACCTGGCCAATAGAGCTCACCCATAGATCCCATTATTCATGTGGGGCTCACCCTCTTTAGTCGCCACCAAGAATTTCCTTCCACATGGGTAGGGCATGGCACTGTTACCACTTGACTCACCATTTTTATTAAACACCAACAATTTCACTCCACATGGATAAGGCATGGCAATGTTACTTGTGAACCTATGGACACCATATATCCATTTTGAACTTAAACCCTCGTGTTTTATTTTTGGATTTAATCCAAAAAACCTCGTATAAATGGATATATTGTATAAACTTATAAACTTCTACCAAAAATTTCCTCCGCATGGCCAAGTATTGTCCAAACTTATAAAACACCACCAAGAATTTCCTTAACATGGCTAAGTATGGAGTCTGATAATCCTCATCCTGGTCCGTCTTCATAGTTGATCTTGCGGAAGATCTTGCTCTACTCATCTTTACCGCTCCAAGCCTCATACCACTTGTTGAGAGCCCATAAACACCACATATCACAACATTGTATAATATTATCCATTTTGGCCTTAGTTATGCTTCTGACTCTTTTTCATTTCTATCCAATGTGGGATTTTTTATTTGCACACCTAACATTCATATAAAAAAACTTTATGATAACACACATATACAAACACAAAGAGGACTTGGCGAATCAGGAATCACTTGTGATCGAAAAATAATTTTCCCGCACGCACTCACACTCAATGCATTGATCTTGCAGACTGTAGCACATGCACAACACGCGGATCACGAATCGATCCATACTTGATAGGTAAGAGATAAGTTGATAGGTAAGAGATAAGGGCGCAAACCTGGATTTCCGGCGGATGAACTAGGCGGACCGTCGACGACTTTGAAGGAGCTTTTGAGAACTTCCGGGAGCGGGAGGGTGACTCCGACGCGGCTCGCCTGCACTTCGCTGTAGTCCGAGGCTGACCGCCCTGGCGCCGTTGCTCCCTTTGCAGCCATTTATCGATCAATCGATGCTTCAGAGATTGAATGTGCGTGCGTGTGTGTGAAGAGAGTTGAAGGCAAAAGTAGAGTAGGAGAGATAGGGCGGTGCGTTTTATGCGTTATTATGGCAGGAGAAGGGCCTCAGAACGTGGAGAGTTTGAATTGAAGTCTCCGTCACAAGGGAACGAGTCAGCCGTAATATGGATTTGGCCTAACCAAACTAATTAATAAATTATCACGTGGTTAATTGTTTAGATTACGGAGAGGAGAGGAAGTAAATTTTATTATATTTTTTATTGTATAATACTAATTATTATTAATTAACGAATAAAATTTTATAATTATGAAATAATTAATGCAATATAGCAAAAGATGTAATATGATTATAATAGAAAATCGACCAAACCAATATTGAATCGAAATTTTTCGTGCATGTGTTTCTTATAGTGTTGCTTGGCATTTGTTGAGCTCATTACATATTAACTGCTCTAGTACCGTGAAAATTAATTTGAATTTTTTATTATAATTTGATATCATATTTTATTTTTACATATTTTAAATACTTGCTAAGATTATATTCAATAAAATGAGCAAATACATAGAATGATGGAAAATATGTGGACGTTCATGTATAATTTAAAATATAAAATAAAATATTAAATTAAAATAAATAACCTAAAGTGCTATGGTGATAAAGTTGTGAGATCACACGTAATGATCATCAATATCTTATTTATAAAATCACTATGGGTAAATTTAAAATCTTACAAACTAACTTGAATAATATTCAAATGAGTTCCATGAAATTTTTCATTTTCTAATGTGATATTAAATTTGTTAAATTTTCCAGGTGATTTTGTCAAATTATTAAATATTGATTTCCAGACAACTATTTTGTCATAATTAATTAGTTGAATTTACATTTGATTTGTCATTAATATAAAAAATAAATAAGAAATATTTCATATCTGTAAATTATATTCTTAAGATGATTCTATTGAAACTTTTTTTTTTGGCTCAATTAACTATCTATATCAAACTCAAGTTATGATTATTTGGTGTGTTTTTTTTTTCTGGAAAATGTTTAAATAATTAAGTTATTGGCAATCGATTTAGTACGTGCAATTTGTGAAAGTTGGTGGCATATTTTGTGATGTCTTTTCCCGTATGGGGAGAAACTAAATATTTAATACTTTATAAGCTTTGACTACACAATTTATTTGTATTTATTGGATATATTTTTTTGGATAAGTTGTTATACAATAATTTTGGAGGCAATTTTGAGAACGAACTCAATAAATTTGGATACGATTCTCGTATTCAACGAGCTCATTGATGTAGGGCATCACATATTGGAATTTTAACCATAAAATTAAGAAAGAATAGTAAAAAACAAATTTAATACATTAAAATTTTTAATTAATTATGTGAAGGCTATATTTTGAACTTTTAGTTGCCAAAACCTACAACATGACTTCTAATTACATTAGCTAAGGTTAAAAGTAAAATACATGATGAAGGAAACAATAAATAAATATATAATTGCTCTGTTGATTAGAGAATATAATAAGAGGCATAAGATTGGAGAATATAAGAACAGGCATATGGTAAATACGCTATTTGTTCTAAAACATAACTCCAATTTTTATTGTAAAG
The DNA here is from genome assembly GCA_019321725.1 of Paulownia fortunei. NCBI lineage: Eukaryota > Viridiplantae > Streptophyta > Magnoliopsida > Lamiales > Paulowniaceae > Paulownia > Paulownia fortunei. The sequence continues at coordinate 1,875,449 of CM033107.1, read as the reverse complement.
TAAAATCTTTAACTTTTTTGAAAAATTTATTGTATCAATTTTTGATAATTTTGATGATGCTAAAACTTTTAAAATTTAGTATATATTATATTTGTTATAATCATATTTTGTCCTAATAGCATGATTGGTGTGCATTGATAGAATGGATATTTCTAAATTCATTCATATTCACATGATTGGTATAGTTTTGTGGTAGAAATATCAATTCCCAAAGTATTTTCTTCTCCCCATCGGTTTAATTAATTTATTTTTGACAAAACTATTTTTCTAAACATAACAAAAATATCGGATAAAATCGAAACTCGGCCTATTAAGATTTTTATAAAACCTAAATACGAACTCGCTCTGAACTCGAACCCGCTTTGAATTAAAGACCTGTCGGGTTGGATGCGTTAAACCTGTTTTATTATTTTAAAAATATTAAAAAATTATTTTTTAAAAACAATATAATCATAACTTTCTATATATTAGAAAATAATAATTATAATAAAAAATCATTTATTTATATTTTAATTAATTAAAAAATTCAACACATATTTTTAACTTTTACATATACTAGCATAAATTATTTATTAATTTTATATTATTTTTATAAAAGTACTATATATAACATACATATATTATATGTATATATATAGATCAAATAAGTACATATTAAATATAGGAATTGCTATATTCATATTATTTCTCATTATCATTTTATTCATAAAATTCATTTCACTACTATCTAATCCCATTTCTGCATATCAATTATCCCATGAGAGTTTGTTTACTTCGTTTGATTAGATTGAATATATTAAAATATCCAACTTAGTCAAATGTTTACTTTTAGTAATGGTAGCGCGTGATAAAACTTCAAATCCAGTACAATTGATGATTTTTATTGGATAATTCATCCCACCTCATAAGTGGGATGAATAATCATATCATCCCATCTAAAATATTTTTGACTATACTACATATGATTTTAAATCATATATTACACTTTAAACCTAAACAAATTTACAAGAATCTTTAATTAAGGATAAATTAATTTAAAAAATAATATTTACATAATTATCCATCAAAATGCATATTTGATAAATTTTTTAACTAATATATTATTTAAATAATCATATAAAATATATATAAAATTTATTAAATAATTTAATTATAATATCCCATCTCACCATATTTTTTATTAATCATTTTTCATTGTTGAATAGAAGTGTTGAAAAGAAGTGATAATCATGAATGGCCTAATCTTGGGGCCTTACTCGAGGGAAGCTTCTACCCCTGGTTGATACTAAGAAGGATTTGTCGGGATGAAGCAGTGACACAAAATAATCTGACTCTTTAATATATAAATTTTCATATTAATATATATGCATTATAAATATAATTATTTTATTAATAGGTATGCATACAATTCATATCATTAATTGCAATAAATTACATAATGACAAGTAGCAAAAAATTTTTATGAAAATTATCAAACAAATATGTTTCACAATTTTTTTATAAAACTAATTATCCACCCAAACCAATTCTCATAAAAAAAATATCACATTAATCATCATTATTAATATTTTTTTTAATAATTCACCTACTTAAAACACATATACAACCCAACATCTTATTTCTCTATTTTTTTTTCTCAAAAAATTAATGTGTCATTCAATCCCAATCTTATTTTAAAATTAAAAATTAAAAATTAAAACATAATCATTCAAGGTAAAAAAATTATTTTTATTATTATATTCTCTATCTAAAATTCAAGTTCAAAATATATTGCTTAAAAGATTAAAAAAAAAAAAAACAGTGATACTAATACAACAAATTGCATTGGACCTTTTTATGTAATTATAGGAAGGATAACTCTTAAAACAATATCTCTTAAGAAAAATATTTTTGAAACTTTAACCCCTCCGAAAGGGGTTTAGGGTTTTAAGACTTCTTCCACGCATTTCTTCCACCTCTCAGTCTCTCTCACTCTTCACACTTCTATTACTGATTTTTTCGCAGTCGGAATTTAAGAATTTCGACAATCAGCATGTGGGCACTTCGAAGAGCCTCGATTCATCTCAAGTAATTCATCTCTCTCAGTTCATCTATACATGTCTTTGTCCGAATGCTGATTTATGTGCTTGAAATGCATGTTTTTGTAGCTTGTATCTTGTTGTTGTGAGTTTTTTATGAATGTTTTTGTGATCCATTTTGAACATACGGGACTTGGGTTGTGTTTATTTGTTAGCAGCGACCATTTCTTCAGTGTGTGTGTGAGTGCGTCTTAGCAGGATTTTGACAGAAGCAAAAGCGATATAGAATTATTTTGTTTTGGGGTTTTTGATTTCGTGTTTAAGTGATTATGAACGAAGGCAGTTTAATGTTCATGGGATGGAACGCATTAGCTCTGCATTTCATAGTATATTTGTATTTATGTGTGTGCTTTGCAAGAGTGGGTGCGCACCTGCTTGTATAATGATGTGTTTTTTCTTTCTTTTTTTTTTTTTTGAACTTTTGTGAGATTTTGAGTGGGTAGTTGTGGTGGAATTTTTGTTGCTTATTGTGAATGAAGTAGTAGAAAATGAAATGATATTTCAGGGAATAAAATATCTCATATTGTCACTCTGTGTGTGTGTGTGTTTTGTTCCAGAAGGGGTTTTTAATAGGAGTTTGGCTTAAAGTGGTTTTGGTACTCTTTACAGTAGTTTATTCCACTGTTTTTGACACCCTTCTTTTTAGTACTTTTTTATGCATGTTTTCAAATGACTGCATACCAATTTTTCATTAAATTGTGAGAATGGGTAGTGTTTGCCTTAGAAAGGTTTATTCTTTGGGGTAATCCTTATCCATTAATAAAAGGAGAAGCAACTGTTGGAGCTAAAGGTTGGTTGGGCTTCTAAAGAGTAGTCTTCAGTATTTAGGCACCCGAGCACCTTTTTCCTTTATTTTTTATATAGTTTTTAATGATCATGTGCTGTCAAAATGATATTTTTTAGAAGATGACCTCTTTATGGATATACTGGTTGTCCTTTCCCCTGTTTCTTTAGAAGGCTGCATTATTGAAAACTAGACTAGAAGATCAAAGTTAACTACATCATGTGCTCACAAGAGTTACCGTCTTATTTGCTTCATCTTCCTACATAGTTGAATAGTTCTTTGAATTTTGATGCATCTCAAGAGCTGTAGGCTCCAAATTTGCTTCAAGGCATCCTATCTTGATTTTGGCATGAGTTGCGGAACCACTTTGCAGAAGTAATTGGTTTTTATGTCTCTTATTCTGGCAGTGTTGCTGTTTGTGTTATTGTTGTTGTCTGCGGCGACTGCTGCTGCTGCTGTAGTTGTTATTGTAATATTTGTTTATTTCTGATGTAGTTGGAAATTGGATATGCACTATTCCTGATCCTCTTGTCATTATTGTGATATGTATCTTCTTTCTTTCCAGGAATCGAGGATTAAGTTCAGGGACCACTCGAATTTTCTGTGTGAAGTCAGAGATAGCAAGATTTTATTTGGAAAATTACAATGCTGGAATTATTGAATCTCAAAGAGAGCTATTGGATGCATTGGTATATTCGACGAGATCTTACAACTCATCATCTAGGTCTCTAAACTCATACATGGAAGTTCGCACATTTTCTTCAGAGGCTGGTGCGAAGAGCAGTGGAGAGCAAGATGATAATTTGGAGGATGCTTTTTCTGAGCTTGAAACTCCACATGATGCGGTCCAAAAAGCTGCTTCTGGAGATGAGATTGATGATGAGTCAATGTCTGAATCAGAGCTCTCTGAAGGTGAGAGCATTGCTGATGATATACAAAATGAGTTGGAGACCTTAGGCACTGAGACTGATGCTGGAGAGAAAAGATCTCTCAAAACTGTAGCTACTTCAGCAATGATTAAGGCTATACTGGCTGCTCCCACCTTATCAGTGAGCCAGGTTTTGGATAAATGGGTCGAAGCAGGAAATGAAGTGACCCGAACAGAAGTATCATTAACCATGCTTAATCTTCGGAAGCGGCGAATGTTCGTCAAGGCCTTGCAAGTGTGTCTTCTAATCCATTTATTATATCAAATTGATTTTGTTCAGCCTTCATCTTGGCTTTTGTTGTATCTTTGCATACTTAAGATCCAAGTAATGACAACAATGATGTGGTTGGACTCGTAGTGCGTATCATATATAAGAATGAGAATCGAAGCCTTCACTGTGTAGCCAATTGAGAGCCTTTATAGGGGCATGAGAGATGCCCTGACTTTATTGGAATCAATGAGTTTGATATCCCATCCTTCTGAGCAGCTACTATTGAACTTGTAGTCAGTTAGATGATGCAGTGTCCTATACTAGTTAGTTCTCAGATACGATCTTGTTACCGTTCCTATCTTGAAGTCTGGAAGTGTTCATCTATCATTCTTGTGATACATTATTTCTTGCTTCATTTGGAAGTGAGTTGAATCTAAATGCTTTGGGTCATCTACTCATGCATTTGCCCTCACAATATTAAGCTGTTTCTTGAATCTCCTGGTACTGATGGGCTAATACAACAAAGAAAGAAAAAATTGTAATGCTCCATTTTCCAGGGGAGATGAGGCATAAATAGATAATTTGGCTTAGCTTGCTTTCCAAAGCCAGTTTCAGATTTCTTTCTGTATAGGTGTCATATTAAATTTCCTAGCTTTTGCTAGTTGGCCAGTGCATGTATTATCTCTGGATGTAGGAGATTTGGAAGGGCAATAACTTTTTTACTTCATATTTTGCAGCTGTCAAAATGGTTGGAATCAACAAAGCGCCTTGAATTTCTTGAGAGTAATTATGTTTCTCGTGTTGATTTAATTGCCAAATTGCGTGGTATCTATAAGGCAGAAGAGTACATTCGGCAGATTCCTGAATCTTTTAGAGGTGAAGTAGTCTATCGTACCCTACTGGCAAATTGTGTCTCTGCAAACAATGTGAGAAAATCTGAGGATCTGTTCAATAAAATGAAGAATTTATTCCCTATTACATGCTTTTCTTGCAACCAGTTGCTACTTCTGTACAAGAGGACTGACAAGAAGAAAATTGCTGATGTTTTGTTGTTGATGGAGAAAGAAAATATCAAGCCATCCCGTTTCACTTACCAGATTCTGATTGATGTGAAAGGGCAGTCTAATGATATTAGTGGGATGGAACAAATTGTTGAGACAATGAAGTCTGAAGGGATAGAACCACATACTCATATTCAGGCATCCATGGCTCGGTACTATGCTACTGGTGGGCTGAAAGATAAAGCTGAGGCTGTATTGAAAGAGATGGAAGGTGGTGATTTAATAAAAAATCGTTGGGCTTGTCAATTGCTGCTTCCGATTTATGCTTCCCTTGGAAGGGAGGATGAAGTTGGGAGAATCTGGAAAGTATGTGAATCTAATCCAAGGTTGGAAGAGTGCCTGGCTGCTATTGAAGCTTGGGGACAGCTTAAGAGAATTGAAGATGCCGAGGCAGCTTTTTATAAAATGATGAAAAAATTGAAGAAGCCCTCTTCAAAGCATTTTGCTGCTCTAATAAAAATCTATGCAAAGCACAAAATGTTGGCCAAAGGGAAGGATCTCATTAAGCAGATGGCGGAGAGTGGTTGCACTGTCGGGCCGCTGACTTGGGATGCGCTGGTGAAGCTTTATGCTGGAGCTGGAGAAGTGGAAAAAGCGGACTCTATACTCGAGAAGGCCCTTAAACAGCAAAGGGGAAAACCACTTTCTACTTCTTACTTAGCAATCTTGGACCAGTACTCGAAGAGAGGGGACATACACAATGCTGAGAAGATATTCCTTAAGATTAGACAGGCCGGGTATGCGTCACGGAGCCGGCCTTACCAGTTACTCCTCTACGCCTACATAAATGCAAAAGCCCCAGCGTATGGGTTCACCGAGAGAATGAGGGGTGATAATGTTGTCCCAAATAAAGCATTGGCTGATCTGCTAGCTCGAGTGGATGCATTTAGAAAGTCGGCGATGGATGAGTTGTTGGAATAAAGGAAACTTGATGGTTCTTGGGATCACCTTTATCTGTGCTAGAGTGCAAACTAAGGTAGCTAATTAGAAGGTTTAAAGTTCATTCATGCTTATTTTGTTCCTTTATTAGTTGGGAGACAATATATCTAAGGAATTGTTATGCCATTGCACTCCAAAATCATGCCTTTCTCTGCAAGACAATATATATTGGACTTGTGTTTTTAACCTAGACAAAAAATTATATCATTGTATCTGTTTTTTTTTTTTTTTTTTTTTTTTGCAGGTTATCAATATTGCACTTAAACGGTCGGAGACGTACAAACAAACATTTTGACCTAACTGATAAAATTATCCATCCTAAAGAATGTTGAATTAATTTTCTATTTATCTGTTTGGTGTAGATACAAATCATAATATATTCTATTTATTTAAATAATCTGTTTGTTAATTAAATAATGAAATTGTTAGTTTCGAATTTTGATTGTTTGGGGTTGGTTTTCAAATCAAATCTTTTGAATTTCGATGATTATTGCTAAACATATTATCAGTCTTTCAAAAGTCATATTAGCAAATTTTTTGATGTGTACTTGAATGACTCCCATCTTTCATAATAGTTAGATTGTTTAAATGTATTTGACAGTAATTCTTTCAAGGAACAAAAATGAAGTTCGCTACTTGTGCAAAAAATGTTGAGGTCTTATAAAAGTAAACTAAAAAGTCTTGAATTCGAATTTTATTAAAGTGGGTGGCAATCTACTTATATTGTAATAATTTGGGTGGCAATATACTTATACAGTAATTATTTTCATTCGTAGTTGATATTATGTTTTATGAATAATATAATTGTTTATATTTAACTAAAATTAAAACATAAATATAATGATTGATTGATATCTTATGAATAATGTAATTGTTTATATTTGATGAATTTAAGATTAATCTGTAATGATTGATATTTAATTAAACATCTCTCAGAAAGCCCAAAGAAAAAAACAAGAAAGAGAAAAAGGCAAAAGAGGTTCTCAGTGAGTCGCCTCCAGTTCTCAAAATCTGTTGATAACCTGGTTCCTTGCATTGTACCCTTATTATAGAAAAAGGAGCCATTATAATCCAGGGTATATATTAAATAAGAATAATTCCATACGAAAAAACAGCAACACATTAAGCCAAATTCATGAAACGAATAATAACTAACTTGCAAGAAAAGAAATATTATTAAAAATCAAAATCTGGAAATTAATCTGCATCTGAAGTTTTAAATGCTAGTGCTTATAATTTTTCAGGGCATGAAAAATATTCTATTATCTGCAATTTATAACTTCATGTACAATTTGCTCTTAAACAGTAGTGCACTATCAGAGATTAAACCTTCTCACCTTCCTAAAATCAGACAAAATTTCAAACATCATTTTGATATGAAATTGAATTGGTGTAACGTAACCAGATCACCATTTGCAAGAACTAAAGTTCTTTTCAATTTGATCGTCTGGCTGAGACAAACTGATAGGGGATAATGTCTGAGAGGGGACAACTTCAGGGTCAATGCTTATAGAACTACCCATTGCCTTGATGAACCAGATATCCTCGTCATGGCATGACAATTGCACCTTTTAAGCTCCGGGTGCCTAATGGTGCCGTCCATTCCTGAAAAATTAAGGAAAACTCATCAGCACAGCAGTTATCGACAACAGGATTGCATCTTCATTTTAGTTCTTCCTAGCAATGAAATGGAAAGTTCTTATTGATGGTAGTGTTAAGGAGTGACTACACTCTCACCTATTCTAATATACTTTGAATAACACATTTCTCCTTGTGCTCTACAAAGATTAGACGTTTTGGCCTTCAGTGAAGTTTTTTACACTGGCTCCAATCTAACAGAATTTGGTGCTGAACATTTTGAACTTGCACCCAACACCCATTGCAGCTATTTACTGTTATTCTCGTGCACGGAAGATTTAAAAAGTCGAAGGGAGAAACTAACTGGCTAAGACAAAAAAAAAAATTTCTGTCAAATCTGAATTATAATTTGTCTGGTAATGGCCTTCTAACCCCCCAACACCCTCCCCCCCAAACCAAAAAAAATCTCCACCCCCCTCCCATGGTTGCAAGTAGTCCAAGCTGCATATATGCAAGGTGTCCGCTTTGTTTAGGCCATGGGATTTTTCCTTTTTAGATGACTCAAGCATCAATATATTTCTCACTCTTTCAACAAACGAGACAACCGGAAAAATATCTAAATGTATCTGTTCATGCACATGATAAATGTATACATCATAAAATATGTTTTTAGAGTTACCTTTTATGTTTACCTGTGTCATGAGCACACGGCACATTTTCTGAAGTTAACATCTAGTTTGATGGTGGTTATGTACAGAGACTTCAGAAACCAATAATTAGTAGATAAGGGCAAAAAGTCTGGGCAATTGAATTATGCATAGGCATCAATTTGACCCATCTTAGCAACTGATATTTTCATGGTTTTGACATATGAAATTCTAGAGCCTTTTAACTTCTTAGTTTCTCCCAATGTACACAAGTGATGATCCAAAATGAGCATTAGTTTAAGAAAACCAGTTCAATTGACTAAGCATAAATTTAACTTTTACCTCGTTAACTGTGCATGAGACCCAATGACAGCTCCTCTGGTAGCACTAGGACGCCGGTTCCTTTGAACTTGCTCTTTGTCATTGCGCATAGCAGCAACTTCCTTCTCCATGGAAGCTACTTTTCTTCTCATTTTCTTGGACTCAACTTCCATTGCTTTGTTCAATGTTTCAACATTTTTTGCCAACATCTGAGTAATTTCCAAGCCAGACCAAGGCTCAGAGACAGGGGTTGGGGACGGGAGCAGAGGGAGGATGGAGTATAAAACAACACAAAGAATGCATCACCAAACCTCAATTGCGTCATCTTTGTCTTTCAGGCTTTGATCTTTCTCATGGCAAGCTTTTCGCAGCGTTATAACCTCTTTCTGCAGCATATCATACAACATTCCAGAAACATAGTCTTCATTTTCATATTTCAACTTCTCTGTCAAAAGATCCCCACCCCCATTGCCACAGGGAGTAGTTATTCCATTATTATGGGCCTCTTCGCTGTCAGTGGGTCTATTATCTTTCTCTTTCATATCTGGAACCACCTTGCCACTATTTGTTAATCTGCTATCACCATCAAATGAACTTGACAAATTCTTTGCCTGCTTCAACAATGAACTAGCACTAACTGTTCGGGATGTCCCAGATAAATTTACTTTTCTAGATAGAAACCCATTTGAGGATTGTGTGGACAAGATTTCTGCTCCTCCAAGTGACTGTCTTCGTGAAATCCCATTGTTCATACTTCTACCTTGTGATGAAGCACGAGTTGTTTTATTTGGACATGTTTTAAGTCTTTCCTCCAAGACTTTAAAGCGTAACTGATATTTTTCCTAAGTGAGAGAACAAAGAGGATGGAAATCAGATCCATATTGGAAACAACTGTAGCAGGAAGTACAAAGTAATTTGTTTCCTCACCTTTGACTGTGCTTCTGCCTTAGCAGCACGCTCTGCAATTGCCAGCTTGTCTTTCAGCTGTTGCATTTCTCCCTGTGCCGACCAAAAAAGTGAAGACAGTTAGATTGCATCTTACAGTAGTAAACTATTCAACGTGGTTAAGTTGTTCCCTTCACTCAAATTTAAGTTTCTTCATGTTCCTCAGAGCGTCTCAAGTAGAATTTGACTTTCTGAAAACATGTACATCCTTTCCTTATGCTTTGCAAAATAGAATTCCATTTTTGTACTTCTAAAAGATTCTAAGTTATAAAACAAGTCCCAACAAATCACTGCATGCCACAATGCTTTTTGTAACACTAAGATTTGATAGGAAATGGAGGAAATAAATTACTAGTCCACAATATAAAAAATTTAATCCTGTGAACTGTAAACAAGAAAAGTATCAGGCATGAAAGCTATATTACTTTCTTTATTGATGATAAAATCTGAAGTTAAATTATCTACAAAAAGAGGGCGCACTTTTATTGAAATTGGACTCTTTCTAAACAAAACAGTGTTTGGACATATGAACTAGGATGTTTTTATCATACACAAAGAGGAACCTATAAAACTAAACAGGTCACTTGTATACCTAATTATATTCTTCTGCATTTTCTGAAAATCCAAATCAGATAGGAAATAACAGGAAACAACCAGATCACCATCATTAAAGTTCCTTAACTGTCGCGAGGAATTGTTTTCAGTCTTTAAACATTACCACTATCGCTAATATAGGCAGCAAGCTTTCAAGAAATATTATATCAAGGTTATGTAGCATACCTGATAAATCTTTCTTTCTTCAAGCCATTGCTTTACGGGCATTACTTTGTCATTGGCATCTTTCCAATCATTTGCAACTACAACAGCAACACGATTTGCCGAAACCTTAGCACGAGCAAGTTCACGGTCTAGAATTCTTCTTTCTTCCTGCTCAAAAGCTTTGGAATTAGCAACACCTCAAGAAATGCACATCATGGAGGATGTGATAAGGTATTGAACACAAAAATAATTAAAGACTATAGTTTTGAGCAGTTACATTTATTTCTTGCACTTTTCGTTGATAATCACGTATAGCATTGGCTGCAGCACCCCCAGCTAAAACAGCCTCTTCAAGCTCACGCACAGTTTGTGTTAGCTTTTCAACCTCAGCAACCTTTTGCCTATGCATTTTGTCCAATATTTTGTTCTCCTCCTGAAAATAAATAAATAAATAAATAATCAGTAAGTGTTTTATCTGAAATCTACATCAGCACCTGGTAATTAATTTAATCATATTCTTATAAACACCGAATGCTCTAAAATTGTCAAACCTGGCATATCTCAATCTGTTTCGCCAACTCTTGGTTTTTGTTCTGCAGATCATCAACCAAGGATGCTTTTGCTAGAGCCATCTGAACTGTACGTTCTGCTTCCAAGAGAGCAGCCTCTTTAGATTTTGTAAGTCGATCAAGTGCTCTGTTGTTGTCATGTAGCTTTGCCACCTAATGAATCCAAAGCCCATGCATGCCTAATTAGAAAACTCCATCAAGTATTTCTACCTGCGAACTTAGGTTTAGGATAATAATTACTGGAAAAGGTCAAAGTTGATGAAGTTGGAGTACCTCCAATCTTGCCAACTTTAACTCGGCCTCCAGAGGTGTGATGATTGCCTCAATGGGAGGCATCTCATCGTCTTTCTGTGCAGCATGTACTCTTCGAAGTGTGGCTTCTGCAGCAAACTGTGCAGCCAGAGCAGCTTTTTTCTCCTCATTTATTTTCTTAACTTCTAGATTCTGAATTTCACAAGTGACAATGTTACATTACATCTTTCAGCATTCACAGTTGAATTTCACAGTTCTGAAATTGCTTGTATCTTTCATATAGCAGTAGAACAGAGAAGTTGGAAAACTAGAAATAGAAAGAAAAGAAGTCAACAATAGAAATTAAAAAAATAAATAAAAAAATAGCAAAAATAGCAAAAATAGCAAAAAACAAAAAACAAAAAGCAGATGTGTACCTTGCTTTCTAGTTGAGCTTCTGTCGCTTTTAACTTCTCATCTACTTTCTTAAGCTCGTCAGTAAGCTAAAAGAGACATAACATGTATAAGCAACCTTCCCGTGATACTAAACCAATTTAGTTACGCTCATAAAATTGATCAGCTTACCACAATACATATAATCAGAAAAGAAAAAAAGAAGTCAGAAAGAGGACAAAGCACTTATTTATCGACTTCTTATCATTATTCATTAGCAAATGAAGAATTCAGGATGACCTCACAATCCTTTCTTGACCAAAAGCTTCAACCAATTGTCAATAATAAACTTTTTCCCCATAAAATCTAGCTCAAAATCCTAGTATAACTACAAACAATCATTCCCTACTATTTTCCAGCAGAAAGCAACATAGTGGATGTTTGGCAAAGTAGACAGCAAAAAAAAAATGAATACAAACCAACATCTTTTACCTTTAAACATGTATTTATTGTCCGGTTTTACCTTCAGTTCACCCCTCCACACACCTAAGTCACCCAAAACGCCCGCCTCAAAGTGAAGAGCAGCCAATCCCCAGGTTACATTGAGAAAAGCTAAACCAGTCCTATGTGGTAGTTTCAGTATTTCACATGTAGAAAGTTCAGATGGATGCATAATAAACTGACCGTCTATGTTGTAACTACCCAAATACTTTTACAACATTTACTTATAGCATATGAAAAAAAAATGGAGGTTATGAATTATTCTACCTCTTGAACAGCCTTCTCTTTAAGGCGTTCAGAGTACTTCAATGCTTTGATTTCTGCTTGTGCCTCTCCCAGTTCTCTATCTTTCTCTGCAAGTTTTGCAAGAACATTTAACAGCATGGCGAAAACACTTAATGTATGTTTACTTTACCATCGAGGAAAGCAAAACTGAGATGTAAGCAGGCTTCACACTTTGATTAAAAGAAGCTGCAGAATGGCTTCAGGCTTCAGAAATTTCTATGAATAAGATACCCATAAAATATGAATGATATCCCTTTTTTTTTCTTTTCTGGGTAAACCAATGATAAGTCTATCATCAGACTGTAAATTATGTAGTGCATTTAAATAATGCTCAATACCACTTAACACCATAATTCCAGGCATGGAGTTAAAAAGACATAACAGCATGCTCTTAGATAGGTCAACAGGTGAAGCAACTTGTTGGCAGTCTTCAATAAGAAGATAAAAATGTTAAGAGCTAGTAAAGGAAGAAATATGTATTCGAAGACAATATCTTTCATTCGTATTTGGTGATTTCTTTAAAAGAAATTTCGTGATTACCAATTTATCTATTTTTCCACCACCACTGTACTTAGTAAGGAAAGAGTTGATAGTACTTCCAATGTATCAGACGGTTGAGCATAGCTTACAGCCTTATAATAAAGGAATTTATTTGCATCTTGAATAAGATATTCTCAGTTCAACCGCCATACAACATTTACTGACTGGTTATAATATCTAGAAATTTCCGGAAAGTTAGATGGACACCAAGTCTTTATTTCGTAATCCAGATACCACAAATGGGTAGAAAAGGAGAAAAGGAATTGGCTCGAAGAACCATTTATATCCACCATTTATTGATTGCCAAAAACTGGTCATGGCTATCCCTAACAAATTCCAATGAATCCAAAACAATATATGTGGAGTCATAACAAACACCGGAACACAAAGAGGGAGAAATGATGTATACAGGAAGCTACATTAGCAAAATGGAGTGGGGCCTTCAGAATTGGCTTTACTTTCACTCATCAACACAACCACATGCTGCCCAAAAAAAACTTCTGCCTGTTCCTGTATTTGGGTATATGTGACAACAGTCATTATCTTTATTCCACAAGAAAATTTGGCTTCAAAGGCCAATAGTCTACAACATTATCTTTCTTCCACAAACTCAATCTTCATTTTATATTCTAATGGAAGAATAAAAAAATAAAAAACCTTATTTTACACGCATCGTAGAAAAATAAGCTTGCCACATGTCTGGTAATTGAATTTCAAACTAACACACTTCATCTTTTTTACAAACCATTAACTATTAGATACATTGATGTACCTTTTTGAATTTAAAAAAAACAACCAAACTACATATTCTATGTAAATTTTATCATATTCTGTTCGATAAAAGATATTTTGAACAAATAGAATGACTTCGCCATCATGAACACACATTACTTCAATTTCTTTTAAAAAAAAATTTGCTCAAAATTCAAGTCAAAATCTAGAAGCTTCCCAATATAAAGATGAAAAAATATTCCATAGTTTTAAAAAAAAAAAAAACACCTCAACTCACATTTAACACAAAAATAGAATCTTTAAATCCAATTTCAGGTAAATTGTGCTGAACTTTCCAATAATTAACAAGCGTTCTGACCTATCGTCTTTTTCTTTATAAATTCCAATGACAAAAAAAAATAAAAATGATATGCATAGAAATCCCAGTAAACAAAATTCATCTAAAACTCAAAAAATCCCTGCAGAAACAAACTCCTTCAAAAATCAACCCAAAACACAGACGAACCTCTAACATCGTTTTCTAGACGAGTGAGCTCGACGCGCACTGGATCAGAGCCATGCAATAGCGTAATGATGTCATCCACCTCCGAGCCGGCTCGGGACACAGCCGCGGCAGGCTTCTTCTTAGCCTTGAACGAAGCAATGACGCCAGCTTCTGCGACTCTACTTCTCCATTAACAAAATTCTGGTAACTCCCCATTTTATCTCTCTCTCTCTCTCTCTCACACACACACACACAAGAAAACACAGAAGTTTTACTATATTAAATTACTGAAAACTCCCGAAATTTTCGGAGATTGTGTTACACCATATCGTCACATTCAAGAATTCTGTATACATGAATGCAAAGAGTGCATGTATAGGAAGAGAAAGAGATGGGGAGGAGAGAGCAGTATCAGCGTGTTGTCTCGATTGCTGGAGAGAGAGAGAGATGGGGATGGGGGTGGTTATATAGGGAGAGGATTAGAGGGGGGTTTAGGCGGGCTTTTAATGAGACAGAATAATAATTAATTACGGTTTTGGTATTTTGGGAAGTTTCTATTTGCTGGGCGGCAGCACAGTTGATACGCTGTGTCTTCACACGTGGCAATCCCTAATGGTTTGGTTCTGGGTAGTATAGATGAAAATTGTAAACCGATTAAATTTATTCATAATAATGTGGTAAAATAAAATAGTAATTATTATTGTAAAACTTTAACAATTTATAATATTATTTTGATACTATACAATTATAAAAGTAACATATAGAATCATAAACGAAGTCATCGAGGTTGAGCAGCAAAGATTGGAGTGATTTAATAGTAAGTCTACATGCAAGGGACAAAATTGTCATTTTGGTAAAATTTAATTTAATTTTTGGTAGAAAAATGATACCTTAAAAAATATAAAAATAGTACTAAATTGCTTTTTTCATGGTTTGTTAACTAATATGATCAGAAAAATCTTTTTCTGTTTAATAGATTTAATAGATTTATACGTGTCATGTGATTATTTTGAATGTCTTTATTATATTATTTTATTATATTTTCTATAATATAAATACCGTATTTGGTGAACTCAATGTACATTTATGGATAGCAAGTACTGCATCTGCTAAAAGAAATGAGTGGCATTTATAAATAAAACTATCCGAATAATGTAATTGCAAAAAAGCAAGTAAAATTTATAAAAAATCAAACTCATGTTTTAATTTTCAATTTTTTCAAATGTGCATTAAAGCAAAGTTTCTTTTAATTCAATTATGTCTTTAACGCTCCTTCATTAACTTGTATTATTAAGGTACGATGATGATTAAAATACTATGTATCATAGTAATTGATAAAATAGAATTGTTGCGCTCATTTCAGGCCACCTAGTAGGTAATATTAAATGCACTTGTAAAATCGCTACATTATTTATAATGATCTCATAATTTCAATTTATGACATCACTATGTATATATTTTGATTCATAAAGGTCCAATTAATTAAGTTGCTAAAGTTAATTTGGACGATTGGTCGAAATAAAATTAAGATTCAATAGATAAAGTTCATGAGATCCACATGTCAGTATATAAAGTTGAGTTACAATATTCCGACATAGAAACTTAAGGGCTCAAACCCATAAAAATTCTCATATCAACAGTATAAATATCACAATCTTTATTATTAAAAAATATATAATTAATTATAAATTACATGCTCTCCAAAATGCCACTCTTTTCAAGATCTCATTAATATCTACTTATTCTAAAACTTGATTTAAATGTCAAAGGTATTCGACAGTTTAACTCTTAACGCAAATAATAACTCATACTATAATTAATTTTTGCTTAAAAATTTTCAAGGAAATGAGTGATAAAGATATTCATGTTCAACTAAAACTGCTATAATATGCCCTACCTTCCCAATCTTTAAATCATAACTAACTACCTAGCCAATAAAGCCAAGTACTTTAAAATCATGGAATTGATGATTACCTAAAACTAATAGAAATTGATTGAGCAACGTGTTAAGTAAAGTGGGTTGGCAGTGCAGAGCACAGCAGTTATTAAAAATAAAATAAGAAATTACAAAAAGAGATGCGGAAAAAGAAAGCAAAGAAAAGGGACAAGACCACATGCGATGGCTTAGAAAGACAAAATCTGAATCCTAATTCCATGGGACTCCTTTGTCCTTGGTTGATGAACTAATTTCCTCTTTGGTATTGATTCTTGTCACTCTAAATATAGTTAAAAATTCGATTTGGATTTAATTCATTTAAGATAACAAACTTCATGTCTCTCCCTATGTGTCCCTTATTTTTTGCTCGAAAAAGGAATTTAACAATAGGGAGATCAACTGACAATATTGGTTTCAAATTCGATTTGGGTTCCACTCGTTTAACATAACAAATCAAACTTTGTGATGTGTCTTCCTACACGTCTCTTATTTGCTTGAACATAAATTTTAACAATTGGAAGATCAACAGACAATATTGGTACCGGATCCGGCTATATTGATCCAGATCCAGCTCCATGTCTCTTATTTGCTTGAATACAGAATTTAACAATTGAAAGATCAACGGACAATACTGGTTCCGGATCCGGCTATATTGTCCCGGGTCCGGCTCAGGATCAGGTCGGGCAAGTAGCCCTTTTTTTCAGCTTTTAGCAAAATAAATAGTGTTTATGTTACAAGCCCAAAAACATATGAACACCACCATCAAAGGCCATCTTCAACAATTTATAACAGGACAAGAAAATGTACAGCACAAAACTTTCCCTCAGCTTTCATGCCATAGTTCTGTGTTTCTCAATGATAATACTGTTAAAAAAGGAAACCGCCCCAGCAATACAATCATGGGATTTTGAAAAACTAGAGGTACAAGAATGTCATTTTATTCTGCAGAACTCTGTTACATAGGAGTCGACCTTTGATGACAGTGACTTCAACGAGAGAAGACTAAGAAAACTCACAAGGCCAACAATTTGTACGACTAAAATGACAACATGACAACTAAATAAGAATCCAAAAAGTGCAATTAGAATAGGTAGCACTAGCTAAAAACAATGTCGAATAGAATCCATAAACATCGATAGAAGTTGAGTGATGGCAGTGGGACACACACGACAATTTACACACAAACTCACAAACTCGTGTTGGTGTGTCTTTAGATGTAATACAGAAAAGTGTAATAGAAGATCCGCTTCATCAACGGGACAACAGTAAACTCACCTTAAACTCACCTTTTGCCACTGACATGCTATCGAATATGCCAAATAAGAAATCTCTAGCCACAAGGGGTGGTGGTATAGAAGAAGGATATAATACAGCAGAAAACTAAGTTTCTTTGAAGTTGAATACCATTCAGCTTTCCTCTACACATCTATCTTATCTTCCTATATTTGCTCTAGCAAATAGAAAAGATGAATTCATAGTTATTGATTCCTGTTCTACTAAACACAAGAATCAGAATACAAACACCTAACTAGTGATTTCACATGTGGGGATGGAAGTGATACTTTACTACAACAATCTTATATCATTGAGGGCCGTAGGCTTCACCATTGACTATAGCTGACAGTGTATCCGCCTTGCAGCGGCACTTCTGGCAGACATTTTATCTTTCGATCTTTTTGTTCAGTTGTAAGCGCCGATCTGTGTACGACTGAGCCAAGTAGAGGTATTTACCAGAATCAAGCGAACGCTATATCATTCTTGTGGCCTTGCAAGCCAAAGAGAACTGAGGGCTCGAAGCCTTGAAAAATAATCATTTATCAACAGAAGTGCACGAGCTGATTGTCTGGTTGTCAAATTACGGTGCATCTGTTGTAGAGTTTGGTGTCGCAAGTTGTCAGCCTAGTAAATGCCCAAAAAGGAAAAAGAAAACAAAAGGGAATTTCAGTCAGGCAAAGCTCATTCTACCATTACTTTTTTGAATATGATAAGACACTTCAATATAAGAGTTCCAACTTGGTGGTCCATATCTTCGCAAGAGATATTCCATGAACTTATGGAGATAGACATGCAGACAATGAAAAGATGGAAGACAAAAATGCATTCTTATCCTATGAACTACAAGTAAACAATCTTGATATATTTTCCACTATGTTTCATATGATTTAATACTGCTGGAGAGATCATTAATGCATTGATGTGCGGTCAGAAAGAAGAAGGGGAAAAAAAAAACAGAGAAGAAGAAGAAAGGAAAATATTGCAAATTCCAAGAATCAGTCAGACAAGCAATCTTTTCAATCTAATTATTTATTTGTTTCTTTATTTATTTTTATACTAGCTAGGACTGAAAAAGAACAAGCAACCTATAAAATGCATCAATAACTATATGAAAAAGACCTATCACCTGTCGCAGAAAACCTTCAAGAGTCCCCAACTTCCCCATGGCCATTGCCATCTGACCCATATAATTGGCAACATTTCCAGACGAACCTTCGGGTCCTGAAGAACCACTGGCTAGCGTCTCAGCTAGAGATTGCTGTAATGCCTCCATACCTTGTGAAAGGGCATCTTCTGCTTGATGCGATGATTGCTGCAAATTGTAGATTCCTGTCAACTGCTGCTCTGTTAGAGGCTCCAGTTGGTTCACAAGAAGCTGCATAGCCATCATATGCTGGTTAAAGAAACAGACACACACACACAACCATAATGCACACAAATGAACATTTGCTGGAATCTTCTCCAGTTTGTTTATTGGACAACCATTGATGAATTAACATAGATGAAATCTAAATCCACAACTCTCTTATATACCGGACAATGATGAATAGATTTGCTAAAATAAAGAATTAAGAGTAAGAATTATTACAATGAATATCTCTTTACAGTAGTCTACCCCAGAAACATATAGGGAACTAATCAACATGCATGTGTATACATCCCTAAATATTTGACTCAAAGTTACCTCAAGTGCATCAACATCATCCTATAACAGAAGTTTTCCAAAAAGACTTGCAATAATTAAATTTCGAAAAACAAGCAAAAATTTTGGCACACAAGTAGAAGCACATAGCAGATCACACATGCTGTAAACAGAAGACTCAAGTATTTCATACATCCAACAAGATGCAACCCTTTTTCCTCCCGTCAAATAACCTATACTATTTTGCTCAGACCAAATTGAATAGAACCTACTGAATAAAATAGAGCAGCCTATAATTAAGGGGACACACCTTGAGAAGTTCAGATGGACGGAAACCACCAATCCACATAAAACACCTTTCTGCAGGTGTTTTCCACATTCCTGATAAGATGTGAAATACATCAGCCTTGGCTGCATTACCTTTCAGCCTGAAAATGTCATTAAAATGTGTTGTCGCGTTGTCCACAATAGTATGAAGTTCTGTGTCACTTGCATGTGAATTGACTGCGGTTCTCAGCTCATTTATCCGTCTGTTCTGCTCTTCCACCCACCTTGCATATTCCACATCAAAAGCCAAGGCCCCTGCATGATAGATGCGACAAAAAGGCATTTATATAATTGAAAAATAAATAGAAGTAATATTTTTAATTTTTTACAAAAGGAATCTGATGAATCAGAAAGTTCAAAGATGAATAACAACTCAAGTGGTATTCTGAGTATTAAACATGTCCTCACCGCCCCCAACACCACCCACCCACCCCACCCCACCCCCCCCACCCCCCCAAAAAAAAAGAACTCCAAACCATGCAAAAGTAAAAACAAATTTTCTTAATGTGAATAGTCCACTATCTACAAATTTTCTTAATGGACAATAGTCCGCTATCTATTTATAGCTCTAGCATAAAATTTTAATAGACCTTTTAAAATGACAGGAACGTAATGCAAATTGTCTCAAAATGCATTGTAGTTTTCATTACTTAAATACAGGTATAGAACTAAACAATGAAGGAAGGCAATAAAAGAAATCACACCATTGCCACTCCCTGCATTAGATTGATCTCCATTGCCTGAAATGAATATGCCCTGCTGACGTGCCCGCTGCAGTTCTTGCTCTAGCTGGGTTAGCTTCAGACGGCTATTCTCCAGCTGCTGTACATAGGCCTGGAAAGAAATGTAACGCCAGTAAGATTTATCTTAACTACTCAAAGCTTTTCAAAACACACCATTTCTTAGCAGACCAAACAAGAGCGAGCTAAAACTTGAATATCAACATGAAAACCTACTTTCTTCCTCAGTCTGCTTTTCCTGGCAGCTTCACGATTTTGGGCAAGCCTTCGCAATGTCTGGATATCGTATCATAATAAATGGATCAACAAGATGCTCATGAACTTACTGAATTAACAATTAGTTTAAAGGTGAAACCTTCTGATCTAGGGTTTTTTCCTTTGATTTATCACTGGAATCAGAGACCGCAACAGCAGCAGATTGACCCATTTCAAACTGCACAGGGAGCACAAAAAACATTAAGCACAAATGCAACAGAAGGAAATTTTATTCATATAAACCAATAAATTCAATTCTCAGGTCACTTTCTGGGGTGTCTAAGTGGAATAACCCAACTTGACATGGTACAATTTCTTAAAAAGGAGACTCTTTGGTTAAACTTCAATTACTTAGTGTAATATTGAAGAGATAGGGGAAAGAAAAGAAAATTAAAACACACTCCTTGAAATGGAAAAATGAAGAACAGGTTTTATCACCCTTTGAATTTTATCATCTGGGTCCCCATCTGTTGAAGTATCTGTATGGGAACTGGAATCTGCCATGTTAGACTCTCCCCAGTTCTCATGTTGAGCACCAGATGCAGATACTAGATTCGGCTGCGATCCCTTTTGCAATTGTACTGCTTGAGACTCCGGAAAGGCCACAGAAAAGTTTGTGTTGGTTGAAGCACGAGACTGCATAAAGGATATAAGATGTCAAAAATGACGGACATTCAAGATCATATGAAGTAAACAGATATAAATAATTGAAAGAAGTGATAGTTACGTTATTGAATGCACCAGACTGAAGATCAGGGCTCATTGTTTCGCTATTCACAGTTGGATTAAACACTGGAGCTGCATCAGAACAACTTGTTTATAGAGATATGGAATTGCGCCAAAAGAAAGAGGAGCTATTGCACATAATCAAATATCATAGTAAAAACAAAGTTACTGTAAACTGCATTCTGCTCATTCAACACCAAGACATGGGTCAGACTACACAGGCACTAAATTTTGAAAATTTAAGATTTGTACTCAAACTTGCAAGTCAACCCAAGCATTAATTCCTGGGAAGCTGAGACTTCTCCACGGTATGCGAAAACTATTCACGCAAATGCAAAGCATATACTCTGTTCTTCTTTCTATTCAGCTGATTTCATATCATACATCTTGATTTGAAATGAATTAAGAGAAAAGAAAAGGTAAGAAGTTGACTTAACCTCCAGACTTATTAGGTTTAGACATCACATACAAACTTCGGATGTTGCAGCAAAAGCTTGACTTACATGGTTGAGAATGTCAACTTGAAAAAGCTAGGGGGCAGTAAAAATTTCAAAATAGATGCCAATACAGATTTTATTTGATCATGACTCATTTTACTGGTTTAATTAGAGGCGTCTTTGGAGTGTGTAGTACTTTCCACTGATATTATATGTTCATTATCCTAAAACAACCTAATCGCACTAATTCTTTCCCATGGAATAAGAAATTCTTAGAATGTCAAAAGATAAGAGCAAAAACTCAAATCAATTTCATGTAGTAGAAAGGCAGCACACTTTTAGCACGTATATCCAGAAAATCCTCTTAACAAAGTCCCTCGAATTTTAACTAACTAATGTGATGAAGCTCGAGGGCGATGAACAGAAGACCAAGAATACGAGTACAACAAATAATCATAAACAAAACTTAGACTTACAAAACTTACTTCGAGTCACATTAGCAGCATCTCCAACCCGAAATCCAAGATATTGCTCGAGGACCCCAAAATCAGAAAGTCTAGAAGATTGTGTTGCATTTGCATCTTTACCCCTGCAATTTTCAAATTACACTAATAAGCTACTATTTACCCATTCCAGAAGGAAAAAGAATGTAGTAACAATTAGCTTTGCAGGGAAAGCATAGTCTTTTTAGTCTACTTTTTGGGATATTCTCCAAACTTACAAATACAACGCATAATAATGTAAACTTCCAAACTCCTGGGAACAAAAAGTACACAGAACTCTAACTGTCGTGTAAAATGCCTATCCAGTTTACATCCGGCCTCTGCTGAAATCAATCAGGACTTCAATTGTCTTCTTTTCCTTAAGAAGCAAACCAATATTTACAAACACATGCACTTGTATCATTGACCCCAGAGGGTGTATAAAGCTCACTTTCAAGTTAAATTTAGCACCAAGTGATAATATCAGTCAGCAAAACACTCAAACAAATACTAAACATTAAAAAAGAATAGTTTGCCTTGCAATTTGTCAGTTGGGTTACTATTTGGTTTTGTGATTTGAGCCACATGGACCAATTCGCGGCCGTATTCAAACTCTTAACTGGATTTGGACATTAAGATCTAAGTGCAATTTCAATAATAGAGTCAATAAGCAATCCTCAAAAATCCTTCAAAATAATATAACATATTCTGGGGGAAAGAAGCCATTCTAAACTTTGTCAACAAATTCAGCAAACAGAGCAATTAGCACATTAGATTGCTAATAAAGTAAGAACAAAATTGGACAATAAATAAAACATGTCACAATCCTGCCAGTGTAGACTTATTTCTCTATTTTACTAATAAAACTAAGGATTTGTTTGATTAATACATTTTCTTAACTTACAGAAGAAAACCAATCATGCCACAATTTTTCATTGAAAACAAAACCAGCATGATTGAAACAAAAACTAGACAAGTCAGTCATTTTGGTTCCACTTGCTTGTTTAG
The DNA here is from genome assembly GCA_019321725.1 of Paulownia fortunei. Taxonomy (NCBI): domain Eukaryota; kingdom Viridiplantae; phylum Streptophyta; class Magnoliopsida; order Lamiales; family Paulowniaceae; genus Paulownia; species Paulownia fortunei. Next base: position 1,852,635 of record CM033107.1, on the reverse strand, counting down.
TTGCAGTTTACTGATTTTTTGGCTCACCCCTAAATGGTGCAGTATTGAGATACATGTACAGCACAAAACCCTTTCTCTAATCATCCTAGGCTAGATAAAATATGTGTTAATGGGGAGACAAAAAATTATAAACACATTACTTACTCAAGCACAGGCAAACACTGTATTTAGGGGGATAAAAAAAGAAATCCAAACAAAATTAATGTGGAAAAAAATAAAATTGAACTGCAATGATTTTCAGGAACTCCAACAAAGCGTATACCAAAAACTAATCACATCTCAGTGACAGTGAATAAGCTACATGAACTTTAATATTAACATAATTAACTAGCATTAACCGTTTAATAATTAACAAACAGGTGTTAGAAGTACAAGCTTATTAACTTCGTTTCTTAGTCCCTCTCACAACCTTTAATGCATTCAACCCTTTCAATACCTACTTATTGCCCATCAGCTCTGTTTCTTTACCTGACCCAATAGCATAGTTACTTTTTTAGCACCATTTTATTACAGATCAAAAGCTTATGTGAAACAAAGGATGGTAAAATCTCTGTCTTCAACGCTGGAGATTTCACGTCTGAGACATGACATGTACACCTGTCAGTAAACCACAAACTGATAGTGCACTCAATAGAAAAAATAAAAATTCACATTTGAATCTTAGCAATCAGTTTTTCAAAAAAGCCAATCAAATGACACTACCAAGAGGATACTTAACAAATACTCAAAAGTTCTTGATTAATTTCAGATAATCACCAAAGACACAGAAAATTACATGGGATTGGAAACCGCTGTCTGAGAAATGAAGCTTGGCATCCCAGAAGTGACTCTTGTATTATCCTCATCACCAATTTTTATTGTTGTACTACCCATGAATCACCATCTACACCTCAAGTTTCTCAAAACCCAGAAAAATTTAGAGAAACACACCAAACGGGCCAAAAAAACAAAGGGAAAAAAATCTAAAAAATTATTCGTTTTTCTCAGAAACTTCCACAAATAGGAGGAAGACGAGAACTCGGCACAAAGATCAAAACTTCAAAAATACAAAGAAAAGTACTCCAAACCCCAGTTCAAATACAAATCAAACACGTAAAACCAACCTTTTTAAATCAATAAAATCACCAAAAACACAAAACCTCATAAACCCTTTTCACAAAGACCTCCAAGATATTGTTTAAAGAAAGAAAAAAAACCCAAGTCCTGAGAAAAATCGAAGACTCCTCAAACCAGTGAGCAAAACCCAGATGCTAAAATTTAGTCAAATACTCATATTTGAAGGTAAACGACACAAAGATTGGATCTTTTTGACTTTTATAAGAAGCTAATAAATGACCCATTAGAGGTGCAATAAATCTTATACTTCGATTTCATCTAGAAATATCGCCCTCTCAACAAGACTCTGTTGCAGCACAAAATTCAAGGGACCCAGTTATGGTTTCAACCTTATTTCTTTAATATTTTAAAGATTTGTTTATTTATGTGTTTTTGGAAATATAAGGACGTGACGCTCAGATCTTTCCAACACATGCGTCATTTTCATCTGAAGCATTTTGTCCACTTTTCAAAGCCTTCCCCATTTTCTTATTGCTTTTTGTGCCCACTTTTTAAACTTATGCAAATTGTGGTGGAAGGCCCTCTTATTTATTTGTAATTTCAATTGAGTATATAAACTCTAGTAAAATTACAGTTCTCTCCCCATATTTGTGTTAGTGTTCGTGCACATTTTAATTCACCACGAAATACCAACTAAATCTGCTTTTTTATATATTTAAGGAGTTATTTATTCCCACACAAGTTACAAATCCTATTATATTCTCTAATACATTGTATTGATACAACTATTTTTTTAGAAATTGAGAATCCGTAAGGACGGATATGACACATAATAAGTGAACCGACACAAAGCATACACCTGGCGACAATTGATACTATACATTATAAGATATAAAGGATTTGTAATAGAAAATAATGTTTAATTTACTCTCCGATCTAAATCCAAATATATGTTATCTTTTCATGGGAATACATAAAAACGAGACTCTAATTTTTCATTGCAATTTGGTGCGTAAATTTTTAACTACTTACTTTTTTAAAGAATTATTTTTGAAATCTAACTTTCTTGCTTTGCTTTCTTGAGTTGGTATTTTTTTTTTCTATTTTTCCTTAACATTTCAATTAGTTTATAGGCATTATAATTCAAATAAGTACAATCAATTAATTACATAAAGGATACCAATTAAATATACAAGTGCACATATTTAAATTTAATGATTATGCTATGGAAATTTTGCTAAACCATATATAGGATTGAAGCGTGAGGTTTAAAAGTTAGACATGGCTTTTATTAGCTTATGTTTTCTTCTTGTAAAGCTAGGATTTATTGAAATATCCAACTCTTTAATATTTTATTTTATATTAAAATGATCATAATCTTAGTCTTTTTTAGTACAAAATTTTCATCTTTTTGGTTTCACTTTTCATTGTTCATTTTTTTTAGCTGCTCTAACATCACTTATCATCTCTATACTCCTTTATGTAATCTTTGACTATTCATATAAAATCTATCACATATTTTTTCTTGATTTAAATAATACTATTTAGTCCTTGTCATGGAAATAGAAAGGAAGGGGAGGGTACTCCTAAAATTTTGGAATTATTTGTGGGGCTCTTTGCTTATTTGAGATATTTGCTTGGAGGGGATAGAATAATTAAGAGGATGTTTGATTAAGTTTATTTAAAATATATATATTTTTTATTTTTTTGAAATTAATAAAATATTAAATTTTATTTTAAATATAAGCGTGTTTGGATAAATTAAACTCATTAAACTTTAAGATACATGCAATGATAATTTTATAATTAATATAATTTAAATTAAAAAAATCATTAAGATCATAAAAGTAGATTATTCGATCTCGCAGGAGAGTTTAAGAACTCTTTAATTATTTTAAAAAAGTTTATAAAATAATATCATCTTATTTTAAGATTTATAAATTTATTTTTAAAATATTAAAAACTCCAAGCACTTCTAAGACGAGCTTTCCTTTTCCTTCGCCGCCCCCTGGCACCTACCAACAACGTTGACTTCTTCAATCTCAATGACCATTTTGCCCTTTTTGGCCCAACTCTCCATTTTAATTTTAGTTTGACCAAAAAAAATTCTCACTCTGATCCTTAAATACAACACAAATTGTAAAAGGAAATACTAAATATTTTGATTGGCATAGAAGAAAAATTATTTGAGTTTATATGCATTTACATTTTTAGGGAAAAAAGGTAAAACAATTAATGAGATATGGGACCAAAATAAGTATAATAAATTAAGTTTGAAATGTTCATTCAAATTATAGATCGAAACAAAAGTAAAACTCGATAAAAAAGTTTATAAGATTCATATATCAATACACAAAATTGAAATATAACGTTTAAAATAAACCACTAAGAAAACCTTTATATACCCCAACATTCATTATTAAAATATACGAAATCAATTATGTATTTAATTATTTTTAAGTTTTATATCTTTCATTGACTTGTTATGAAACTGACTTTCGACACCTCTAACGACTTTTTAATATAAATAGTGACTCACATGACTTGAGCATCGAAAATTCGAAGGGTTTTTGTCGAATAAATTATCGGCACTTCTAACGACTTTTTATGATACAAATAATGACTAATAGATCTGACTTTTAATTAAGAATTTCAATAGGAGGAGAGATATCATATCACTAATAAAATGTTAATACAAAGTTAGACAAAAAGCATAGATATCTAAAAATATTTCCAAAGCTCATATAATGTGAAACTTTTACCATAAGAAAAAGCACTCTTTTCTTCATAAATTATAAATCGTACCAGAACTTATCATAATAATTAGACAAAATTATAGGTTGTCTCAGCAACCCCTGGAACAAAGACTAAGTGGGACACACACATACTTGGTATTTCCTAAAACTTCAAACCTATTATCACATTTATGGCTTTATTAATAACAATTGTTCACAATTTTTTAATTTGTAGATGTAGATTCTTGATAGATTCCCTTTTAATGCTTATTCATTTTTGTTTTTTGTATTTCTTACAAATTTCCAAAAATTTCATGCTCACCACTCTATGTTTATAGAACAATATATTATATATGCATATTATTTTAGTTTCAATCCACTGAGACAACACTCAAGCAAATATCACTTCGCACTTACTAAAGTGAGTTTAGAAAAATCCCTAGGGATAGAATAGTAATATCATATGATGCACTAGCATGAGCTGGAAGCACTTGTTCGATACTTTTCCATGTTACTGTCATTTGTGCAACTTCTATCAATTTTATAACTTCCCACAGGAAAGTTAGTTTAAATCATAGGATGATAATGGGTTCAGATTTTTTCTTGACTATATAAAATTCATTCTATTTGAACGGATTCTAGATATCTAAATGGGTAACGGGATGTTATCGAACTTGGTCAAAGGTGCTCGTCCCAAGCCCGCCTCATATATAACTATATATATATATATATATAAGTTAGGATTTTTTCATCTAATTTTTTAAATTTATTGATTTTTTTTCCTAGAATGAAATCAGATTTCTCTTGTTTGTATCACCTGGTGAAAAAACCTAAAATAACAACAGGAGCCCACAATAGCTAGGTCCGTATGCTTGCTGCTTGAAATATTCAAAGTCTTTCAAAACTAACAACTACCAGCCACAGAAAGACAGCTAGATCTTGCTGCCATTCGACATTGGAAGTCTTCCAAAATAAGTAAACGGTAGGAATTAGTTTCTGAAAGAGGACTAGTATTTTTTATTAATAACTTTCATTGAATTAGTTTCGAATATTTGCGGGTCCATGAGATTATCGGGTTGAATTCGTTGGGATTTAGGTCCAGCAGGATAGGCACTGATCTTGGGTCCGCAAGAGTCTTGACGGGCGAGTCTCGAATCCGATACAATGGATGCATCAAACTGGATCAACTCACTGTAACCATGTTTTTCAGCAAATGAAAATAGTTGCTTCAAGTCAGCAATTGATTCCACCACAAGACAAGCCAGAAAATGGATATCAAGATAGAGAATTTTATTATTATTATTTTTAAAAAAAATAGATAAAAAGATATTTTTAATTTTTGACCATATTTTGAAATGTTAATATTTTTATATATAAAATTTATACTAACTTAAAATTTTATGAAGCTGAGGGGCGGCCGCCGCTGCTTGTCCGACACTGCTCTATCTCTAATTCCACGGAAGCCCTAAGTTTCTCTATAATAAATGACAGCAGAACAACACAATATTAAGATCATAATAAACCATAGCTACAATAATAGTAGCCGAATTAGCAACCAAAAAATGGGTGGCTTCTTGAGCATTATAGCAGTACCTGCATCCCCCAGAGTAATTGGACCCACAGCAGCCCCAATGATATCCCCCACCGCCCCCATCCGTCTCCACCTCCACCCCAACTACCACCACCGTACCTGCCTCCATGTCCACCCCATCCACCGCCATAATTGCCATGGTATTTCTCATCAGCTACCTGATTTGCTTTCTCAGCTGCATAAGACATTAGTTTAGTCGATCATAAAATGGATAATAATATCAATTTTCATTATATGGGACCTTATACCACCTTTCATGTATTCTTAACATGCTAAACAAGAGAAAATGTTAACAGTTAGATAACCTTACCTTGTGACCTGCAGCCACCGTAGGGATACGACAACACACAGACCTGCGCCATCAATGGACATAGATATCCATATATTGGTGTGATCATTTGCTGCCTTTGTCTCTTTGACTTCAATAGCTGCATCCATAACAAATTTATTCTATGTTCAAGAAATAATTTTAAAGAGAACTCCAGAAAAGAGCATACAATGCTTAATCTGTGACAGCGTACTTATAGTAATGCATCAAGAAATGAAATGAATCCTATAAGATAAATTAACCATCTTGAAATATACGAAAAAATTCTTGAGATTATGTGTGTGTTTCTGGGTCTTGTTCAGGACAGGAACGTGAAAAGGGAATTATGACAGAATTAAGAAAAAGTTGAAAACATTTGGGATTCAAAGAATTTTCACTTTCCCATCTTGAGAGGTATCAGCAGCCACAACAGATGAAATGAGGAGAAGAACTGCAAATAGGAGACCCCAGAAAACACAAGCACTGGACTTCATTTTCTTGAATACTATCAACCTATTCTTTACTATCCCTCAGTTAAAGGAAGATTTAGACAAGGAATGGAATCATAGTACTCCAAATAACTCTACTTATAGAGTACAAGGAAACAAGTTGTCGGTGACAAGAGAAGGGCCATTTTGAAATTGAGCAAGAGGGTCAATTTGCATTGAAATCAAAATGTTTTGTAACTAATTTACTCAATATGGTTTGCAGTTAAAGAAGTTTGGATCATTCCTTGGATTTCCACTCTTGCTCTAGCAGACTGGCTAGTTCCACTACGAGATCAGTTGAACTGTTGAAAAACTCCCTTGGCTCAAACCAAGGGAGTGATAATTGGTCAGTTTGGATCTTAACATGTATAGGTATTACAGTAGAAGATAGAATACCAATTGCATCCGAAATGATAACTGGGGCAAGTGATCACAAATTGACAAGAGTAGACAGAATGCTTGGACAAGAACAGTAGCTGAGAAAATTTATTAACTTTCTTGCTAGGTTTCTTGAGTTTGTTGCTGGTACAAAATTACTAGGAGTCAGAGTTTTCTATTTTCAACAATGGGGCTACATAATCCAAGAACTCAAGGAGTGTTGCCATCTGAAACAGGGTATGGGGCCATAACCAAACAACCTCATCCTCTCCACTTGATTAAGCAAGTGAAGGTAGAGTTATTACATTCTTAAAAAAAAATTGTCCCTGAAATAGCTTCAGATTTTCTAGTACTGCATATTTTAACTGAATTTAATTGTATGAGGTTGTGGTAAAGATGATTGTCTAAAACTATCTCAAGGGACGTATCCGTAGATAATTTTAACTCGAGGATTGTTTCAGAAAATAAATAATTTTAAATCAAATCATAAGATGCTCAGTATATCATCAAATTGAATACGGCAAACATTTCAATATCAAGTAACAACATAAATTAGATAGCTAGTGTCTTCACAAATATGAGAAACTAGCCTTAAAAATAAAAAAAGAAAAATTACTTTCTGCCTTTTCCATAATTTTCTTTAGATTTAGTAAATAAAATATAAATTCTCATAATATATAAGATAATTATATTTTAACTTTAATTTTCTCGTTGACCATATAATATCAACACCACAAAATATTATTGCAATTTTGCCTTCCATAATTACTTCTTCAAAAATCAAAACCCTTGAGAATTGGAGATGTCTCCTTCCTACTAAAAGGATAAAGATAAAAAAGAAAAATTCTTTCCCTCTCTGATTCCTTTCGTGACAGGGTCTCTTAGCGCACTTCTCTTTTACCCTTTTGACAGATCAAGAACCCCGCCTCTGACCCCTCTCCCTTCTCCATTAGCTTTTGCCATTCACAGAACAAACAAAACTTCACAAGCTTTTAACTGGGTGCCTTTGTTTACTAGTCTTATTGAGAGAAAATTAAAGGGAAAGTAGACAATAGCATTGCACTACTATTGACTACTGATTTGCTTTTTTTTGTTGCTATACTGCTTACAGTTTCACAAATGTAAATTGTGAATCGCATTCTTCAAAACCCATAAATTTTTATATATACCCTGGGAAATCTGATTTTTCTGTTAAAGAGTTTTCCTTATTTGTCTTGGTTTGACCTGGGGATTTTTCTGAAATTCGTTTTGTTGTTTTTTGTTGAGTTTTTGGGTGGAATTCTTTATTCATAGAAATTCATGCGTTGACTCTACTTATTTTGGCCCATCTTTTACTGGGTTTCTCTTAAAATTTGCAAGCTTTTTGGTGGTTCCTTTTGAAACCCAGAGTTTATTTTGCTCAATTCTCATCTAGGTTTATCTTGAATTCTCAACAATTGATATTCACAGAAATTCCCTGAAATTGTGAGTTGTTGTGTAGGTCTCTCTTAAATTTTATATGATATTCTGTGGAAATGGTGAATCATAGCAATAATAACAGTAGCAATCAAGAAGATGGGGATAAGAACCCATCAACAATTTCTAAAGGAGGTGGTGGTGGAGGAGGAGGAGCCACCAGGTCATGGGGCACCACTCTTTCTGGTCAATCTATGTCAACCAGCGGTAGTGTGGGATCCCCCTCCAGCCGGAGTGAGGCTGCAATGGCAACTACAGCTAGCGACAGCACATTCCTCCGGTTGAATAATCTTGATATCCAAGGGGATGATGCAGGTTCTCAGGGGACTGCTGGGTGAGCCTTCGAGTCTTTCTGTTCAATTTTTTGCGATGATTACTGAAGTTCCTCATGCATCTAATATTATATAGGTAGTAAAATCACTTGAATTGTCTTGGTTGCTTTGTAGATTTTCCATAGAAATTTTTGGTGTGTTAAATTTCAAGTCACAGTAAGAGGAACACCTTGCTAATACCTGATGGATATGTGTGAACAATAACAGCTGAGGAAATTGGAAAAAAATATTATAGATTGTGGGTGAAAAAAGAATATTATCCAAGATGGAGCTGAATGGAGGTTCATTTTGTGAATTCCACGTAATATGAGTGATACTTTGTTAAATTGAGTTATTTAGTGTTTGGGAGGTAAACTTGGTTGGATTTTGGTGTTACTCCATGGATAATTCTAATGTGTAAATAATGTAGAAAGGAGTTGTGATATTTTATGCTGTTGGCTTTACTATGGAGCAAGAAAAACTTTTTAATCAGAGGGGGAAATGATTGACATTGGTATTTAATATACATATCTTGCACCAACAAATCCGTGCTTGACTGAATCGAAGTTATTGTAATGTGCATCTTTGGTTTACCACGATACAAGTCTTCCAGGTACCAACACAAGTGCGAATGGCCTACTCTTGTCTATGAAAGTTTCTTCTTCTCCCTCTGCAATTGTAATTAATTATAATAATCTGAACAGCAACAGGAAGAAGAAGAGAGGACAACGTGCAGTTGGAGCTGATAAGAGTGGTCGAGGGCTTCGTCAGTTTAGCATGAAAGGTTTTTTTTTTCCTCATCTCTCCTTGTTTTGTTTCTTTACTAAGGATGTATGTTATATCGAAAGTCTTGGCTAGTGTGGTTAGAAGATTTTCTGTTTAAGGTGTATTCTTCGAGATAGTTTCTAGTGCTTGTTATATTTGGAGGTTTGACCAAATTGCTAAGGAAACCTCTCTTGAGATGTCTTTGCCACCAGAATTCGATTAGGAGACAGAAATAGCATTCTTTTTTGGAGTACAAAAGTTAGATGTGGAGAAGTCAAACATGGGGGATAGTCAGTGTTCTGTTGGGAATTATGGATGTAGTCAGTGTTCTGTTGGCGAATTGTGTGGAACAATGTACTTTATAATACATATGATAAGTAGTTCGGTTTGGTTTGTGTTTAACTCAGTATAAATGATTTATGACATCTTCACCACTTTCTGATTTGAAACAGGACTTTCTAGGAGGGTAGTCTTGAACTCTAGGGGAGGACAGCTTAAATTTAAAAAAATTGGGGGCTTGTTACTGCAGTTTGCCTGGATCTCATAGGATACAAAAACAAAATCGTTGTGTAATTTCAGTGAACTTTCAGTATGGGTTACATGCTGATTAACATTTGTTCTTCTTGTGGATAGTGTGCGAGAAAGTGGAAAGCAAAGGGAGAACTACATATAATGAGGTTAGAAATTTGCAGTTCAAACTTTGTTGTATGATCCTTAGTAGACACTCCTTTTCAACGGTATTGCAAATTTTCACAAACCTGCTATATGTCACTATCTGAGTTAACATGGCCGCATGGAGACATTCTTTTTGTTAAGTTTGCATTTATGTGTTTCTTTGGTTGATTTCATTTGGTTCTTTCCCACGTATAGCAACAGTCTTCATATCGCTCCGTAGTGCTGATGCTGCTGAAGCACTGTTTTCTTCAGTTATCAGCTGTAGCTAGTTTCTAATCTTGCCTCACAATTGCAGATACTGCATAAGTCCTTTTATTGTGGATCTACTGTTGACTGTCACTGTCATTTAAAACTTATTCCTGTAGGCGAGCTCTCAGAAGTTCTCATTTATTTGATTTTTAGTACGACTGTTATTGTTAGCAAGGGCAACCATTCCAAGATATGTTTGAACTTCTTCTTCTTCCTTCTTTTTTTTTTTTTTGCGAGGTGTGCAGGGAGTGATTTTGAAAGTTTTTCTCTCATTTCCTCTATGTAGTAATGCATCCATTCTAAGAAATACAACATTTTGGAGTCTTGTGATGCTTGACTATTTTTACATTTTCGGCTTAATATTTTCTTCCGGTTTGTTATTGTATATTGTACTTATGTTCAATACTAATACCACTTTTGCAGTTGAACTGCGCACTAATGTTTATCATCTAAATCTGACATAAATTATGTCTTTCCAGGTGGCTGATGAACTTGTTGCTGAATTTGCTGATCCTAACAATAGTCTTTCATCTCCTGACCAGGTTTATTGCAGTTCCAATTATCATATATTGTGCACGTAGTAGTTGTGAAACCTAATATTCAAGCTATTATTTTGATTGTGAAATATATATGACAGCAACAATATGACGAGAAAAACATACGTCGGAGGGTATATGATGCTCTAAATGTGCTAATGGCGATGGATATAATCTCTAAAGATAAAAAGGAAATACAGTGGAAGGGTCTACCTCGGACTAGTTTGGATGACATTGAAGAACTGAAGGTTAGATTTCTGCTTCTTCCTTTTAATATGCTTTCTTTCTCCCTTTCCGTACTTCTATTTCTGTCACAAGAGAAGTGATTGTGAATGTGCCGAATATAGTTGATCTACATCAGTTAATCCAATCTCAGTTTATATGTAATTGATTGCAGACTGAACGCCTTGGACTTCAAAATCGAATTGAAAAGAAAGCAGCGTATCTGGAAGAGCTGGAGGAACAAGTAAGAACTCTTGAGAGGATATTCTGCATTTCTGAGTTTGGCAAGAAGTTGGTTCTCTGATGTGCATCATATATTGGGATATTGATCATAGTGGCACGGCTAACAATTTACCCATTCTGCCCTATGTTTTGCTGCAGTACGTAGGTCTTCAAAACCTCATACAGCGCAATAAGCAACTATATGGCTCAGGAAATGCTCCAAGTGGTGGAGTTGCATTGCCTTTTATTTTGGTCCAGGTAGAGTTGAGTGGTATTTACAGTTGTACGAATGCATGTTTGCATCCCCTCCTATCCTTTTGCTTCTTGCCACAAAATAGAATTTTTACATTCTCAATTGACTCTCCTCTTGGTATTAGTGTGAAATTCTCATTTCAGGTTCCGAGCATGAAGCGAAACATGATCACACATAATAAAGTGTATTAATATATGATTTACAACCCTAGAGTTCCTTTGACTAACAAAATGAGAAAATAGGTCCAATTGGACATTTGACTTTGAAGGCATGGAGGATGGCCAATGATCTTGAGCCTCCTGCTGTATTGAAAACTAAGACTTCCATAACTTGAAATTACTTTGCTGCGTAGGTCGTATTTTCTACAAGTAAGCTTGACCTTTTAGTAAGTAAATCAACCGACAATCATAAAATCAATATATTATTATTCAATGTTATTCATATATTTATAACTTTTACGGGGACGTCATTTCAATAACCCTGATCTATTCCTATCAGGTTAAGAGGAAATACAACGCAAGTTGAAAGGAAAACAAAGATAATATTTTGGTCTCGTTGGAATTTTAATTTCTCAATACTTTTTTGTGACAGATTAAATTGTGTTACGAGACTATGCTTGACCAAGCTGCATTTCAATGATTGTATATTTGTAACCTTTCTTCAACCCATGCTAGGATTCTGTATTGATTTTATTATCCTGCTTGTACAGATTCTTTCGTTTGAAATATTATATGATGATTAATTTGAACCTCCATAGGATGTGTTTTTGAAATTAATTCTCATGCTCCTTATTGATGCGTTTTTAAAACTATAGACTCGTCCTCATGCCACGGTGGAGGTGGAAATATCAGAAGATATGCAGCTGGTGCATTTTGATTTCAATAGGTAAGGCAATGATTCAAGTATATTACCAACATTGAGTGTGTGATATCAGAAGGAAAGTGTCATTGACTATCCAAGCAAGTTCTTTTGAGTGATTTTCTGTTGGGAAAATATCCAACATAATGGTAATGAGAGTTTTGACAAGCCTCGCTTTAAGATGGTTTTAGTAATGCAAAATGTGTTGGCTATTATAAAAGAAAACCATTTTGTGGATTTGTGCTTTTGAGGTTTGCGCGTGAGACCCTGTTATCACGCTCTACTCACATGTTTTGGAAACAATATATTCCATATCTCTTAACACAATTGGTTTATTTTGTCTTAATTGCAGCACTCCTTTTGAGCTACATGATGATAATTATGTTCTTAAGGCGATGAAATTTGTGAAAAACCACAAATTAATGGTTCAGCACAAAATATTCCTACTGATGGAGGTGAGAGCTCCAGCATGCCCAATGCTTACCAACCTCAAATACCTCATCCTTCAAGGTCAAATATCTCGGGTAGGCCTCCCAACTCACCCCTTCTTCCTGGAATATTAAAGGCACGTGTTAAGCATGAGCAGTAGGTTGACACGGCAAGCTTGAATTTCAGTAATGTCGTCTTATCACAATTGTATATCGTGTAAAATATGAATCACCTCAAGAATTTTTGTACGGCTGATGAAGTGGAAGGCAGTAGGATTTCCTTATCGCTTCAGTTAGTCTCGTCGAGCATTTTGATTAGATCATAGATTCTCTTATTTTTTAACACACTTTAGGCATCTACAATTATTTCCTCATTTTTCTACATTACATGGTAGAAAATGAAGTTCTGGACTGTAATCAACATTTATCTTAATCTGCTGGGGTTCTGGAAGGCAATTTTTTTGTAATATCTTTGCTACACTTAACTCAAAACAGGCATTCCTTGCTTGTTGAATACGATGTTTAAGAGCCGTTCTTGTTTTTATTCAGACCAGATATCAATATCTTGTGATATTGACACCTCTACATTGTTGAATTGCTTGTAAGATGCACTCAGATACAGCTCTCAGACTTGCTTTACTTGTCCAATTGTGAGTCATTATTTGCACAATCTTTTGTAAATATACGATGATGAAACTATAACTGTAAATCTTTGCCATGAGTGATCTAAGACTTGTTTCCTGAGTCCCAGTCACAGTCACACTTTCATGATATTTCTAATCTGTGTGTATATATATATATTTGTTAATATAAAGTTGAAAGTATTGAATATGTTTTTCTTAGATGTCTTGTGACAGCCTTTATTTTATTAAAATTTTACTCACACCTAACGATTGATTTTTTATTTATTTATTTAAGATGAGGTGCAAAAGGATTTCTCATTTTCTATGTAACATTGATGGACCGAATCTAGGTTTGAAGGAACAAATGTGATCATAAAAAAGTTGGGATAGATTTAATAAATTGATGCAAAATGTGTGCATATTAAAAGAAAATATTTTTTAAAAAAATGCTTAAAAATGTGATAGGGTGAACAAGTTTACCCTGTTTTTTACCATACAAAAACTGAATCTTTTCATTTATAATTTTGGGCTGATTTAAAGCAGTAAAACTAAAATATATGTGTGTTTAAATTTCTTTACATATGTTTTCCAAAAAGAAGGAAGATTCTTTTTTTAAAAAAAAAAAAACGAAAAAAAAAAAAGGAATAAAAGCATATATAACGAATTGTTCTTGTGAATCTGTTACCTGTGGCCATGAGGTCGGCCACGAGTTCAAGTAGGAGGGTGGCGCGAGGGTGATGATGTCATCGGCTCTGCCTCTCATGACGTCAGCCCCACAAGATTCAACCGTTCAGTTACCGCCACGTTGCAAGACCTAAAGCTGGTGGTAATAAAGTTGGGATTACATGAACTCGCTCTCTTTCATCGCGTGAGGCCACTTTCCAATTGAAATGTGTCTACTGCCAACTCCCCCACCTTTTTCTTTTTTTTTTTTTTTTTTTTTTTAAGAAAATTACAATTATAAACGAGTTGGGATTTCTAATTTAGGAGCCTTTTTATGATGCAAATTGTACCTTTTTTGAGGAATCCATTATTGGATGTGTGTGTTTCCCCAAGTAAGAGAGGATCATCATTGTAAAATGATGATGTGAATAGGGATTGTCATTAGTAGGATTTAAATTAATATTTACAAATTGACTATGCAGTCTGATTTTTTTATTTTACTTTAATATTTCATTTTAATTTTAATTCTTATAAATATGTATGGAATATGTAATACATTTAGTGTGATTCATATATATGTATTTAAAATAGAATACAAAATAAAATAAAAAATTAAAATAAAAGATTCAAAAATTGAATCGAGTGCTTCAACTATATAATGATCTTTATTTATAGACAGAGCGAGAAAATGAATATCAAAGAGATAGTGAGATTTATTTTTTTATTAAAATAATAAATTAAAATATATTTTATTATTTTTTAAAAAATAAATTTATATAATTTAATAATTTTATATATACAATTTACACTCATTTAAAAATATTGTGGAGTTATGCACACCGCGGCGGCAGCCTCCCTAGCTTGTGAATTATAAGAAGAAAGTGAGTTGCCATGTATACTATTGAAAAAGTTAGAAAGTGTCTGTATCATCTAGAATCAATGGCGGTGCCAAAAAATATCTAACCATAAGCAAATCCTTGTCTTCTATTGAGCCATGGGAGCTATCACTTTCTTCTTTCATTTCTTGTTCATTAGTTCCATTTATCTCTCTATCAAAAATACAAATTAAATCCCACTTTTTTTTTTTTTTTTTAATATAATTTCCTCTCATCCATTTTCCTTTCCCCTGTAAGAGTGAAAAACCCTTTTGAGCTCTGAGCAGAAACATGGAAAAAATGATCCCTCTGAATCAGAAAAAACACCCCAAGAACAAGAAGAAAAAACAGCCACTTAAGGTTGTCTACATATCAAACCCTATAAAGTTCAACATTAGTGCTTCAGAATTCAGGGCCCTGGTGCAAGAACTCACCGGCCAAGATGCCGATACGCCGGAGTCCGCCAGTTTTTCGGTGGCAGATGGCGGCAGAGGAGAGGCGGATGGCGCCGTGAAAGTGGCGGCAGTGGACAATGTTCATGCAGTAGAGGAAGTGACAAAAATGGGGCTCCCTACCAATGGTGAAGTGGTGCAAAAAGGGTCGGATCCATCAGTTATCGGGTCGTACGATGATGTCTTTGTTTCTCCAGGGCTAGTGGGCTCAACCTTACTTGATGTTCTCACAAGCCTTGATGCTATGTAAAAAATGGCATGCTTTGGTATCTATATAATGTTTATTAATTATTTTTTTGTGATTATTTGTTAATTTTAGCAAAATCTTGGTGATAGTTTTTTATTTGGAAACTTACAGTACTAGCTATTATTCTAGTCTAATTTGAGGGCCTTTGAAGACTAATTTATTAAGTCCTTATCATTAACTAATATGATGAGTTCAAGAACTATTCTAAGTTGTTTAGGCTTGTATCTTAGGCCCTTCAATTTTTCATATTTTATTTCGTATTTTAGTTAACAGAGACACATCAAAAATATATTTAACATAGTATTTTATAAATTTGCATGTATTTGTGTTATCGAATGTATATGAAATATCAAATTAAAACAAATAATCCAACTTGCATCTTATGTCCTTGTTATCAATGTAATAATGTTGTTGAAGAATTATTGTAAGAAGTTTAGGCTTTTCTTAATTCCTTATACCATCAAAACATAATTTGCTGTTCAAGAACTGTTCTAAGTTAATACTATTAAGGTTGTAGTAATTAGCAAACTCCATATGAATGAAAAGGAAAATCTGCAGTCATTTGTTATAACTGTCCTAAAATCTCCATATTCTTTGTGATTTTTAATGTGAATTGAAAAGATTTAGATATATATGAAGTCTTTGTCTGACTTGTGCAAATCCAGAAAACTATATATCCCTTTACTTCTTGTGAAATGAATTGGTGGTTGGAATCAATTCCCATATCTTTTTACAAGTCACAAGTAGAATTTTAGTCTAGATGAAGACATGTAAAAAATAGGTCCATATTTTTTATTTTTGCTTAATCTCCACAATAGTGATCAGACTTCCCCTTCATTTTTTTCTTTAAAAAATAGAATTACTGTATTTTACTGTGCAAGTATGTAATTAATTACTAGAAACATCAATGTTCATGATACTAAACATAAGTTAGAACAATTTTTGGAAATTAATTTACACCTTTTTCTGTGATTTTATATATAAGAGCAGTGAAGAGCAACATTGACACCTAAAATGACATTATATATCAAACCACCCCTATAATTTGACCCTAGAGGTAATAAATTTGTTAAGAAGCTGTTTTTTTATACCCAACGAGAATTTTTTTCATTTTTTACTATTTAAAATTGTAGAAATGCATTTATTTTATCCATTTTTATCAGAATATCTCTTATTTTTATTTTTAAAATTTTTTGGTCAAATTTAAAAATAAAAATATTGTTTTTTTGCTGTAAAATGTGTTAAAGCATCTCAGTGATACTTACCAAAATTGTAGGGATCAAGAATAATCCAAATCCACTCAACTCTCCAATCTATCCCTTCTCTATAACACCACTAAAATCACGATTATGAGTGTTTAGGTTGTCCAATAAAAATATTCCGATACTTTAGTAGAATTCCCATCTACCCAATCTAATTTAGCCCAAAGTATAATGTAGTACTTCCAATCAGTGTGTGTAAGATGTTAGCATTGTTCAATTTTCATGGTGGGAAAAGGTTCCACATCACTATTTTTCCTGATGCTCACATGTTTGATTTATTACATTATTAATACTGCCACTCAGTCATTTCAACTTAGTTTTGCTTTGTCTTGACTGATCATAGATTGACAATGTTTAATATCTTTTGCAAGAGAGGAGAAATTAAAATTTCAATTGGATATATGAAGCATGCATCACATTACTAAATTCAAAATAAACTCAGAAAATGGAGATTTGGAGGGGAGGAGGCAAAATTTTTTTTTTAGGTAAAAAAATATTTTTAATTTTTTTAAAGGGAATAAAATTTTAAAATTTAATAATTTAAAATACAAAATTTATACTGATTTAAAAAATTTATGAAGTTAAGGGAGGCGGCCACCACCCTTGCCTCCATCTTTGTCAATACATCTATCACACTAGCATGAAACTCGTGTTTTGCACAGAGAATAAGTTAATTTTTTTTTTCAAAATAAAAAGACTATAGACTATCTAATATAATGATGGTTCAATTTTCTCTATCTTGATTAGATTAACAAATCCACTGAGACAGAGAATAACCATGATGCAAAAGAAGGGAATATGTAATGACTGATAAAAAATAAAAAAAAAACATATATAGTACATATAAATTAAGAAAAATAAAACGAGATAATAAAACACGAATGTTGCATTTGAATCGAAAAATTTGGAAGTTAAAAATTTTAAATTGATAATAAAAAATTCCTTACATTTGTTTAAATAATGTTTAGTTATTATGAACTCCAAATCTTTTAGTAATCAATTTTAAATTATGAGATGTATAAACATTGATTTTTATTTGTTCAAATTAGAAAAGTTTATGGCCATGAAAAGTACAATTTTTTGTCACATGCAATATGATTGTGATACATATTTTGATATCGTATATAACAAACAATATTGGTCCATGTTTCTGAAAAGCATTAATCTGGTCCATAAAAATTGCTGTATATATATGGAAAATCCCTAAATTTTTATTTATATGTATGTATGTATATGGAAAATCCCTAAATTCGAGTAAAATCGTCAATTCTTTCAAATAATATGGAGCGTAGATGGGTGTGACCTGCAATAAAAAAAAATGGTTACAGGCCTGATAGTTTAGATTTTCTTAAATGATAGTTTAGATTTATACATAATTATTACGCCCTTATAAGCATGATATATTTATAGGATACATCAATATATATTTTATGTATGTGTGTGTATATATATACATATATTGGTATATATCTAATCAAATATAGATACAAGCAAAAAATCTTGTTGAATTGAAAACAGTCCCCCCAAATTGTCAATGAAATATTGTTGTCTCCTTCTTTAATTATTTATGTTCAATATTTGATGGCATTAATTAATTGAGATGTGAAAGGTGCAGTTTGATGTCTCCTCATTAAAAGCTGTGGCATATACAGGCAACTTAGGTACATTTCACTACTCCTATATTTCTTTAGTAACCATTAATTGAGAAATTAATGGTGAAAACCTATTCCGTTCGATTCGATCTGGTTCATCGACAAAGTGTATATAATTATCTTTAATTCGATGGAGATATGCAGTTGGGGCTTTGAAAGAAATGGCATGGTTTCTTGCTGATTCCTGAAAATTTGGTTCTGTTGATCGCCATTGCAAGAAAATAGGGTTTCAGTAAATTAGGGATATATATATATATATATATATATATATATATGTGTGTGTGTGTGTGTGTGTGTGTGTATGAGAAATGCTATATATCAACTTTATTATTAATTAGGTTATATGAAAAATGTTATATTTGAAAAGCTACTACTGATTATTCCTCAACTTGTAAAAGTGATTTTTTATTTATTTTTTTATTTTTATTTTTTTATAGCTTAGCATTGATTTGTAGCAGGTGGCAATCTTCTGAAAAGATGGTTTCAATTCCAGGTTATTAAATGTACATTCTGAGTCTAAATATAAATTACCTTCTTTCCACGGAAAAAACTGCAGCACTAAATCTAGTGGCTAAATTTTACCCTTAGCAAAGTACATGTATTTACTGTGAAGCACAAAATAAGTGAGGATCGTGTCATATTAAAATAATGTGGTTCTATATTGATGTAGGTGTTAAAACATACCCTAAAATTATTACAATAAAAATAAATAAATGAGGATAATGTCATATTAATATAATGTGGTTCGTTTCTAATATAGATGTTAAAATATACCGTGGAATTACATATAGGCGTGTCTCTCTCTATGGTCAACTTCTGGAAAACTTACATGTATGAATAAACACAAAAGTTGCAATATTTTTTATTTTTTTTCATATTTTTTTCCCCTTCCCTTGTTCATTTATCATAATGTAGTATGGGTTTATTACAAAACAATGAAGTTTCCTAATGATGCAGTAAAAGACCCTCAAAACACACACACACACACACACACACTTGTAAGTTTTTTACTTTCTTATTTTCTTTTTTTGCCAACTTGTTACATAAGAAAAGAAGACATTATTTACTATTATAAAGCTCCAAATGTTTGGATATATTCTCATTCAATTTTACAGTCTTTGCCATTTAATTTACATTAGAAAAATAAAACAAAAAAAATTATGACCAGTGTATATTATATACTGCGAATAATCACTAAACAATATAGTATTACAATAAGACAATTGGGAGAGTGGGAGTTTTGTCGACTAAAATCCTCTGACGATTCAGTTACCTATTAAATAACTCAATTTTTAGAAAATTTAAAGTATTGGAATAAATCTTAACAATTCAACTTTTATTTTCCCCCTCTTTGTAATGGGTATTTATAGCTTTTAAGGAGGGGAACCAAAGTTGAAATGCACCACATCATGAATAAATATTTTACAGAAATAAATAAATTCAATCATCTCATAACATTGAAAATGACAAATTGATATTCATAAGTTCAACTATCTAAGTAATAAATAAAACAAGTCTCAAATTCCACAACCCATAGTTTCAAAGTATATAAATTGGGCCTAAGGGCTTCTTCCATTTTTGATTTTGTGGTCAAATGACAAAATTCAATAAATACATTGATATGTAATTTAATATACGTAAAAACATATATGTAGTTATGAGATAATGACAAAATAAAAATTTAAATGAGTGTAATTCAACAGGATTATTTTCTTTTTTATTACATTTATTGCTTTGATTAATAGGATTGATAAGACAACATAGAAGCATTGCCAATTGTGATTAAAAATAAGTCAATTTGGGTTGGATTCCCTTAAAGATTTCAAGATCCATGGATTGTGGCCCATTAATTTATTTTCTACTAGTAGCTGAGCTACAAAAGACTGAATTTGATGATCTATATAGTAAAGTTGACGTCTCAAAACGGTATTTATTTATTTTAATAATAGTTATTTAGTAAAGAGGTCTCAAAATAGTATTTATCTATTTTAATAATAATTTCTTTTATTAAGTTGTATGCTATTTTTTTAAGTTATTGATTGTATCCTATTAAGCTATGATACAATAAAGGATAAATCGTTTTCAAAAAAAGAAAACATATTTTAAAATTCCAATTGGATCTAAATTTGGAACCCATTAGCCCATTACAATCTGATTTTTGTTGGATACAAGTTCAAATTCAAGTTTGTTTGGATTCCAAACATGCAAGTATAAATCAATTCAAATAAAATATCATATAATGTGATTTACTCATTCAAATAGCTTAAATAAATCAATATCAACAAATCATGTATGATGTTTTTGCTTTTCCATATATTAAATATTTATGGTACAATTTCTTTTGACCAATCGCCCTATTCTATAGTTGGGGTCCAATTATGCTAGTCACTTTTTAAGTTTTTAAAGTTAATTAAAGTCATTAGTATTGAATTTTCAAACAATACTCAATACAACCGACATGAGAAATTTCATATTATCCGCTTGAATAATATCGAAATAAATGTATCAAGAAATAAATATATAAACAATGATGTCCTCATTATCCAAATTTCATATTATCCGCTTGAATAATATCGAAATATATGTATCAAGAAATAGATATATAAACAATGATGTCCTCATTATCTGCAATCTAACAATTCACAACTTCACCATGAATTATAGCCAAATAGACAACAACTCATCATAATTCTAGAAAAGATATTAGAAGAAAACAGCAAACTAAAGAGCCTACCCACCACCAATGAGAGTCCATAAAAAATTGTCAAAAAATGATAAGATTTTCATTTCATCCTTCTTGATTTCCTTTGTAATAGTTTGTTTTGCAAGGGGGACAATCTTTCTTTCTTTTCTTTTTTTTTTTTGGTGGGGTTTGGGGACAAAAGTTTAAAGAACAAAAAAAGGTGTCATCAGAACATTTTAAACACCTAAAACAACAGAACTATTTGCATCTTACTCTCACTTCCTAGTTCTCCAAAGGAATATTAAGGTCTAAAACAAAACAGGTACCATAATCAGCTTGGGATGGTACCTTAACTAGAAGTTCTAAAAAAATTTCAACGCTGATTAGATGACGAATTGGGAAAACCCTTTCTTGGCACCGTGCGGATCATACCATCAGCATACCACTTTGAGAAACCTTTTTCAAGAGCCTCTTGCATCCATGCATGTCTGCAGCATTCGATTGCTTCAGGAATAGTTAGCCAACTTCTTTCCCTGTGGCTTTTTTCAGGCCAGGACTCCAGCTCCTCGTTCACATGCAAAGCATACATAGCTGCTCTACACAAACCTTCTGGACTATATTCATCCTGGAGTGTTTTGCTCTTGAAAGGATAACATCCAAGGAAATGCTGAAACATAAAAAAATAAAAATAAAAGGATGAATTTCAGATACGTCATGCTAGCCATGTTGCGCAACAACAGCACTGGGAAGCCAGAACAAATAAAACCTATTGTCCTTCTTATTCCACAAAGGTCTGAATCATCAGATTCCATTTCTCTTCTGGTTAAACAATCACTAAGGTGAACGCTACTATGCCATATTTATCCAGATTCTGTCTTCTGACCACAAATAAGTAGCTATTTTAAATAAGAAAGAAGAAATTAAATTGAGAGAGAGAGGGCGCATCATAAAAGAAAATCCGGCAACTTCGATTTATAATTTATTGAAACAGAAGATACTGCAAGACAGTGGAAGTAACTGGCATTAGATTGAAAAATACCTAGTGTCTACTATCCCAGATGTCTATGTTGTATGTTTTTAGGATAAATAGTTCAAAAAAAGGATGATATTCTATTTATAATCGAGAAATTCAACACAAATAGACTACACCAGAACAATCCTAAAAGAATATATAAAGTTTTTCAATGATTCTTTACCACACAACTACCTCATATAGACAGTACATGAAAGTAAAGTAAGCTAGTTGACGTTGGCAGAAAAAGGCACAATAAAGCAAAATCAACATGCGCTTGTCCACCAATGTAGACAATTTTTTTACTTCCCTGGAAAATTTGCTATTCTTTTACTTGTTTTCTTGTTTTAAAATCCAGAAACCTGTACAGGAAGAATTCACAGGGTGAACTGTACAGCTGAACGCAGTGTTGTTCGCATTCATTTAAGTTTGTCACTTCATAATAGCATAGCACCTGTTACATTACCAACTACATTGATGCATTGTCCCCTTCAATCAAGGCACTAGAAATCAAGGCAGACTAGGACATAAAATCCAAGCAATAGAAAATATAACCAAGCAAAAAACGAAACAAATAGAAGGTATATTTTACCACTAAATCACCTCGAACTCCAGCCTCTTCCATGGCTTCCCTTTCTGCTGCCTCCTCAGCTGTTTCATCATTCTCCCACCCACCCTATGGAAAACCAAAAGAGCATGAATAATGGGGGGTATTGTTGATATAAATTCTATTATGCAAAACATATGTCAAAATTACACAAGCAATATGTCAATCCATTTATGGTATAGGCTACCAGGCTGCATTGGATGCAGACATACATAGGAACCTCAGATTCATCAAGAATTCCATCTAATTTAACCTTTTGTTTCAGGACACGACGAAAATATATTACTTGCAACCTTTTTTGTCAATTACGTAGAAAGTCCAAACTTCAACAGAGGTAGGACAAGAATATGTCATTTCGGTAAAATACAGTATATATCTGCACAGCCAACTGAAGTTAATCTCATATAAATCACATAATATCAAGAACAATTTGTCATGGATAATAAAACAAATTTGTAATGTTTAATGGATACCTAAATAAATATAGGTAAATGCAAAACCAAACACATAACTAAATTGGTATCATTCAACAATATTCAGTAGCTTCTGAAGAGTTCTCATTTCAATGTGACATAATTCATGAAATTGCACCATATATGAGCTGCCCTACTCAGTAATATTTATATACCCATGCATACTTACGTCTTCCGAAAAAGCTCAAAATCCAAAATCAATGAACATGTCCAATCAAATATAGATATTATCACAAACTTTTATGTGCACTATCCCATGTCTAAGTACATAGAATACCGTAAATCAAGATTCACTGTAAACCACTTGCTACTCTTCAGAGAAGAAAAGAATTTGTTCCTAAAACATGATAATTGAAGGTGGAAAAGTTGTGGTTTCATTCACAAAAATAAAATAATGAATCATTATTGTTTTGTTACCATAGTAATTCTGACCAAAGGGTTAGCATGACCTATAAGCATTGAAGAGTTTCTTTGGAGTCAGCAAGTGTAAGAATTAAACCTAAAACCAGGTTTCAAACGAGAAGTGGAATGTTTAAACGGCTTGCCTTATAACTGTTATATTTTCAGAATCGGTGCTACCCTATAAGGATAGTTGCTCGAATTTGAGGTTACTCCGGGATAAATGAATGAAGTTACCTTTCAAAAGATGGGTGACACTGAAAACCAAATGTGCAACAATAGTAAGAGCAACATTTAGGTTGAACAGAGGAAGACAAGAAACAGCTACCCAAGTTCATGTGGAAGTCTGTCAATATTACACCCACAAGGCACTCAATGCTTGCTCCCATACAAAAGAAAGAAAAACAACTAACAACCCCATGTCAAGTATTAACCTCAAAACATTAATCTGAAACTATCTTGAAACCCCAAAAATTGAAGTTCATGAGGAGGAACATAACATTTTTTTCTCTTAAGCCAATTGAGTTAAGTTGACTGAGGTATTTCACTGTATCACAATAACAGTGTCAAGTAAAGTATCAACCTTGAAGGAATTTAGAAAAGCCAAAGAGCATATAAACAGCACATTTAACTTCTGGATACAGCCAAACCAAAAGCTCAGAAGATAAGGCTATTCAAACAATTTGTCCATATACATTCTCCAGTCCCTCAATGTAGTCACAACTCACAAGTCATAAAAGTACAATACAACAATCTTCTAGTTTAAAGCATTTGTGTACTTCCATTGATTGGCAAGAAATGAGCCCTATATAATCTTATTATCAACAATAGAACATTGTAACCCACATAGGGAGAAAAGCAATCTGCTTCCAATGACTTACAGATGCATATGTCCACAATCTCACCTTTGGAAATAGAAGACCAGGTCCACCAGTCGAGTTGATCATTAGTACTTCAACTATCTTCTCAGATGTGCCACCACCATCTTCTTTCGCATTCCTATATCTGAAGGGAATACACCTGGGAAATGGCTCTACTGGTCAGAACAGATAAAATGTGATACATGTTTATCCTAATTAACTTCTCAGGACCAAAGAAATAAATGGAGGGGAATCAGAATAGGGCCTCAAGAAAAATCTCAAAAAAATTTGCCTTCCCCTCCAATTTTAAAATACATGTTAACGTATCAGCTCAGGATAGACACAGATGCAGGGAAGATTTATGAATGATAATTCTTTAGTGCTCCATAGGCTTACAAGTATAATTGTGCATGAAGAAAGTAAAACCAGCACAAGAAGATGGATCAATGTTGTCAATTGTTATGAAAGAAAGAGAAAAAACATAAGCATACGGAAAGGATTTCAGCTGCTAGAGATAGTTAATCTAAGTACTAGTCAACAGTTGGGACATATTACAATACAGTTAAAAAACTTGTCATTGTGAATTTAGTCTAAGATCCCATATTGCAAAAAGTCTTCATGCATCCAACATGAATAGTCCCATTCATTATCTTTATAAGTTTACTTGAAAAAGAGAGCAACCAACTTCCCCACAAAAAAAGGGTTGTAAACATAAAAAACAGGAGCAAGACAATATCTTTCACCTTAAAGATTTCTGAGGTTGAAAGGACAATAAACTCTTTTTTGCTCCACAGAAAAGTATCCCAGGAACTATACAAAGACACTATATATTGAAAGTTATTGGGCTGGTCACCTGGTGATGAAAAGGCACAGATCATGTATTGCATGTAAAATGAAACCTCGAAGCTTTTTCTCTAACCATCCTATGTAATTTTTCCCTTTGCAAACAAAAAATGACCCTAATTGCAAGAAACAGAAAAGAGTCTTAATCAAAGAGCAAGTTTTGAAAATACAATTCATCTGTATATATCTTAGGGTCAAATACCATACGATCAATTGCCAAAAGAAAATCAAAGTGATTAACTGTATTGCAAAAACAACTGACATAAACTACACACACAATTAAAAAGGAATCTCAGGTTCTGATTTGCATGAATTTCTTCTGCAGCATTACCAATAAAAAAACCCTGCCACTTGAACAACTCGTACAAAATTAATCTCACAGAACATTTAATCCAAAATTTCCCTCATTTTTCTCCTAATTAAACAAAACCCAGTAGCCACAACTACCCAGACAATCCAATTAACAGTACTCCAAACCCAAAATTTTCATTCAAACAGTAAAAATCCCAAATCACGTCACAAAACCAACTCCAATATCTCCACATTATCCGAATTAGAAACGCAGAACGAAATCGATCATGCAAACAAACACCCATCGACAAATAAGCATGCACGTACATACAAATATATATATATATATATATATATATATATATTTATACACACATACATACATATAGAGAGAGGGAGAGAGGGAGAGACAGAACGAAAGAGAAGTAAATGAAAGATACCCGCAATGAGGCGGAAACCATCCTCGTAACGCTGCTGATGCCGACCAGTTCTAGCCACCAATTCAGACATTTATTCCAAAATTAAAACAAATTATATGAAAAACTAAATCTGTATCCCTCGGTTCCTGTTCTGTATATGTATATACGAATCACAAGCTGCCCATTTTTTTGATGAAAACGAATCAATAAATCATTACTAAAACTGGGCTCTGAAAAATCTGCATTACTCCTCAATATTCACTCATTTTTCTCCAAAAAAAAAAAAAGTCCGAATATTTTCGCATCAACTTCACAAGGGGTTTAATTTTTTTTACTTTTTTTTATTTTTTTAGCGCTGTTAACGGTGGGAGGGCAGCTAAAGAATAGGAGCATGTTCAGTCAATCTTGGTGCACAAATGCTGTGCATACACATATATATAAATGTATATATAGTACTGCATGTTTATTGCCATGGATTAAATGACTTTTGTACCCTTCAAATTTGTGGCAAAGCTTGAGAATGAAGTATTTGAAGGAAGGGTAAACTTGTGATTTCATGTTGGGGGGGGGGGGGGGGGATGCGTCGCCCACAGTTTTTGAACGAAGTTAGGTTATTTTGAACCCTATATTGCCACGTCATTCCAACTTGGATTGTTTTTTCCTATTATTTTGAAATAAATAATAATTAGTTTTACCTTATGAGGCTTTTATTTTTCTTTTGATATAGCAAGGAAATTTCTCTTAAACTAATTCTCATTAAATTTACTTTCCAAAAAGAAAATGCAATTTTTTTTATTTTAAATCATATTGAATTTTTTATAGTATTGCATTAATTATCTATCACTTATACAATCATCTTATATGTAAACTATACGATATTAATTAATACAAGAACATAAAGAATTTGAGCAATAAAAAATTATATTTGATTATACTAGTAAATGTTCAGTTAAATTAGGATACATATATATAACACAAGACACCTAAAATTTACTGTCCACAAACTTTGAGAAAACCCAAATTTGCACAATTCTCATGGGGGAATTTTCATGATGCTGGAAAAATAAGTAGATTGACATTATAACTTTTCTAATTTCTTAATACAAATTGGGGCAAAAAACAAATTAAATTATTCGATACTTGATTCGATATTGATCGTTAAAAATTTATTTGAACCCGATTTGTTAACCTAATAAACCAAACTTAAAACACATTTTTTCGTTCAATAAAATTTGAAACTTAACTAGAATTCGACTTAATTAGTAAAAAAATAAAAAAAATATTTGTAAAAAAAATAAATTACTCAAACTCGATTCGTATTCAATTTGATTAAAATTCATTCAAAGTCGATTCAATTAACAATTAAATTAAATTCAAATATAATTTTTGAAATTCGATAAACTTTTAAATAACTTTAAACTACTCCGTATTCGACTCGACTTAATGCATTTACACCCCTAATATGTTTTATTATTCACTATTTTAAGCAAATAGACAAAGGGGTCAAATACAGAAATAACTAATGAAGGAACCTTTTGTGTCACTAAAAGTGGCACTAATGGTTTGTGCCTTCCCATCTAGACACTCTAATAACAGGACATGCAAGTCATCTACATCATTACCTAAAAGGATCAAACATGGTTCTATTGTTTATCAATTAGTACTAATAAATTCTAGTGGAGTGAAAGTTAGGTTAATTGATTAGATCCATTAAAGTTAACGAGTTGGAATTATTTATACAATCACCTATGTAATAAAATACTTTGGTCGGATTATACCGATATCTAGATTTAAAAAAGAAAATCATAACAATCAAGAATCAAAATCAGCTTCAGCTGCAGCCATCTCTGGTTCTGGCTTTCCAGGTTTTACAACTATTATCTGATATAATGAACTACAAGAATCCTCCTGCATTACTCTAGTTCACAAGTTTTAAGGCAATCCCTTCCAATCCGAAAACCAGAAACATGGTTTGAGAATTGGAAGGACTAATACTTGTTGAAGTTTTCATGTATATCAGTACTTCTCTGCAAGTTCTAACAATGAATTGTAAGTTCCCAAGACTGCGCTGACAGTGCCGAAAGCAACAATACCAATGCTCACCACAATCTGAAAAGCAAAATCGCATTTCAAAAAATAATAAACGAATAAGGATCCACGACATTTGCATAGAACTCAAGCTGTGAATCACAATATACTTCACTTTTGTATAGGGAATCATTCATGCTTCAACACCAATGTTTTTCATGACAGCAGTACACAGTCGACTAACACGAAAACAGAAGCCAAAAGACTTGCTGCTAATTCTGCAGTTAGCTGTTGTATAATATGATTAGACATTGGTACAAGACAGCATTTGCCTCCACCAAAGTTCAGGTTCCCAATCATAGGATTTGCTTTATAATGTTCACTTCTAAACTAAACTAACAGCCAAGTTTCTTTTGCCAATGATGTCTTCAACATGTAAGAATCCACCTCATCGACAAGGCCAATACTAAGCACATACATGCATTCATTTCCCTACTCAAGCCTCTGTGCATTTGCACGTATAACAGTACTTCAATTGCGTGCTAGCGCTTAAATGTTACTAATATCTCCGTGTTTATATGCTTATAGATATCTTAAAGCCAACAAGAAAGTATGATCTACACAAACTAAAGAAAGGGCAATCTTCACTCTAACTTTTCCTCTGTTTTTGCTTGTTTTTGCTTCATGTAAGCACAAGCGTCCATCTATTTCAGAAATATCAAAAAAGCGCAGGAGTGCATGGGCAATTAATGAAGTAACTAAAGAACTCTTGGATTTAGGCGTGGTTACCTGCATTGACGAGGCATTCTTCCCCAAAATTTTCAAAAAGCATAAAGCTGGCATTATTACAGCCTGCATCAAAGCCACATGTACCGTATATTTGAGAAGATCTTTGTCTGGAAACTTAGTGCAATATTTGTTTAGCAAACCAAGAAGAACTAAAAGAAATTAAAGAAGGAAAAAATAGCAAACATGGTGTCTTGATGAGGCCATAAGATGACAATAAATACTAGTAAAAATGGACGTTAGTGAGAAAGCGTATTGTGATCAAATAAAAGATAATAAAATTGAAATTGTCGCTTTCATTCTGTACATGAATCTGCATTTGTGTATTTATTTCCTTTAACATTTCTCAAAGTGACAATTGACATGGTGGTTCTTCTTCAAGTGTACTTCCTTAGAAAATGGTATTTGACATAAACCAGTTGACCTCTAAATACAAATGATGATATGAATGATGACTAGGTTAGTATGAAGCCCCGGAGTAACATGTCTCAAGTACCAAATTGAATAACAAGTTCCACAGAAAGATCATGTTTACCATAAGAACACTGAAGAGAGATCCAATTAGAGACATCACAGTTCCTGCAAGGAAAAGATCTTAAGTTGAAAGGTACATATGCAGATCATAGACGTGCAAGACAATCTTATCTGTATTCTTTAAGGGCGGGAAGTATGATATGGAAAATAGCCACCTACCAAAAAAGGGAAGCAGAAATGCGACAAAAAGAGAAGATATGACAAGAACTATCCGTATAAGAACAAAACACCAGTAACTGTTAGACAAGCTAGTAGGCAGCAGCTCCCCCATGCTTCTGGCCAGTGGATTCATTAACAGGGCATACGTATTTCCAGCTAAGGAAAAAAATGGCTATATCAATGCAAACTGTAACATTACAGTATAATTTTTGAAGGAAGAAAGTAAATTTCGAGAAGGATATTTGGTGAGTGGGTTGACAACCTGTAAAAAGACAAGCAAGAAGTTAATATGGCAAAGTCAACAGACTAATACGACAAAGACTAGGTTAATATCGCCAAATCAGTAGAGCACTACAACAAAGGCTAACATATCATGGGACAGAAACTACCTTAAGTGGGCTTACTCGAAATAGTACTCACTTAAAGTAATAATGCAATATTGTATATATATATAATATATATAGCATGTATAATGATAGGATTGTTGGGGCGGCCAAGGCCCCTTCAGGCCACCCCCTACATCCGTCTCAGTGGCAAAGCTCCCAAAGAGCTAAAAGGGGGGATTCAGGAATTGGTACTCACTGTTGTCCATAATGCAATTTTAGAACCAACTGCATGCGGTGGTAAATTCAAAGTAATTTGCGACTGTGTGCTTTGACCAAACATAAGAAATCCCATAATTGCAGCGCCACCATAAAGCACGACACATATAAGGAAACTGCATGGCAATGAAACCCAATATTCGTTAAAGAGATAACAAATAAGTCTAATGCCTGTACATATACAAAATGCATGATACAAAGTTTTTAAAGGTCACCGTTGTGGTACCATATTACTAGTGCTTTGGTGAATTTGCTTTTATCAGCCATTGATTGGTAAATATTTGGAAACACTGAGTGCCCCGAGTAGCAGTACCCATAGACGCCAATGGCGAAAGGAATGCCTCTCCAATTTACCAGTTTACCACTTTGATGAAATCCAACTCCATCCGTGGTGCCAATAAAGAATAGACATAGAACTATCACAATTGTAGCAATGACTCCGCTAGCTGCCAAAGCAGCAAAAAACACTCAAAATGTGGTGCATTGGACAATAGAATAAGAGCATGAAGCAGAAGCTGAATACTCTAGGACACCTGAAATGTAAGAAATCAAGCGCAGATCTTTCAGCAAAACAGTTGGTAAAATGATGAGAACGGAGAGAGTTGCAAATAAATGCATGGAATCCAGTTGGAAGCCAAATGTATTTAAAGATGTTCCAGGAAATATCCTTGTAAGATTATCCCCTTCCAAGATGATAAATTCCACGCAAGACGTCTGCATCCATGGTATGTGTTAAAATCCGGACAAGTGTTACATATAGGGCAACTAATCTGCAAAAGCATGGAGCAAAGCACTATGCTTACATATAGTTCCAAGTACAATAAGATCTGCAACAGAAACCAAGATATTTTTAGTACAACTGCAGATCTATAGAACAAGCAAAACAAATTGGTCAGGCTACTCATTTGAAATTCACATCATCGATCTTTTTGTTTATTACTCTCCGTCCTACAAGAAGAGTTAGTGCCTATGATAGTCAGCTAGCAAGAAACTTCAATAAGGTACATTTATAGATTCATTCAGCATAAGAACAAGCGAACTCTTCATGGAAATTCATCTAAAACAAGTTTCACAAATCAGCGATTAGCCCATTGTCTAGTAAAACACCACCAAGAGAAAACTAGTAGATATAATATTATGCCACACAATAGTAACTGTGTGAACACTTTCTCCAGAAAGTAAAAGTTACATCAACTTACGGATATTAAAATGCGTCCCCATTTCCCAAATGCAGCTTCTCCCATATCAGGAAACGTCAATATACCTTCTGTGCTTTCGAAACAATGTCTCATAAGAATAGCAGTATAACAACAGATAAATGCAAAGAGAACAAGAACCAGCAGACTAGCCCAGCCAGCTTCTTTCACTGTGTACGGTGTAGAGAGCAGTCCAACACCCGCCATAACATTAACACCTGCATCATAGTAACACAATTAGAAGTCCCTAAAATACAAAAACTATAGGAAGCATAAGTTGGCAATTGAATTGTGAGCTTGAAGAAGAAAATTATGCTTATAGATTTTTTCCCTTATTCTTATCTCTCTCTCTCTCTTCACCATAAGTTCAACCAAGATGGACTGAGCAGGGAAATTGGCCCCCTTTCCCCAACCCCCAAAAAAAGAAAAAAAATAACTGCAAAGGCATGCGTAAACAATTTGGGAATGCAAATCCCCCCTTGCATAATAGGATACTACATATAGAGTTTGGTAGCATAGTATTTACTGTCCCCTCAAATTTAAAACCTGGTTCATCCCTGTGTGAACCCTCTCCGTTCATAAAGCCTCTTGTAAGGTTAGAAATAATTCACA
Organism: Paulownia fortunei; assembly: GCA_019321725.1. Lineage (NCBI taxonomy): Eukaryota > Viridiplantae > Streptophyta > Magnoliopsida > Lamiales > Paulowniaceae > Paulownia > Paulownia fortunei. The sequence continues at coordinate 1,820,828 of CM033107.1, read as the reverse complement.
TCAGAAAGCAAAAGCACAGAGGAAAAAGAAAAGGAAATTGGAAACATCTCTTCACTTATGGCTCATAAAGTTCTCTGTAGGATAGTAAATGGCCTTATTTGTGTCATCATGCAATGAATACTACATGAAGCTTCTAGAAATCTGTGATCTTATAGCTCACCGTTGAATATGGTTTGAAGTAAGCTACATCCATGGCTTAGAGGAAATTCTCCTGTATGCTGCTTATGCAATGAAGGCTTATCGGACAATAACGATTGTGTTCTCGATCTGTCAAGGTCTTGTGCCCAATGTCCTTTTTTATAATCAGTAAGCAAGGGCATCCTTCCATTCGAGTCCAAGATATTTTGACTGTTGATTGCTGAAGAACCAGCACCAGATATACGACCAAGTATCCCAAAGTTTGGTGATGCAGCTATTGAATATATATCAGTTGTTTCTCTGGAAGGAAAAGACTAAGAAGGTGTAAGATACACTAGTCATTTTGAAATGGACTATAAATTTTAAATAACTCCTGATGGTTCCACTAGAATTGGATCCTGATGAACCCCCCGTCTTCCCAGTCATTGCAACAATTGTGGATCTTACCAATTATTTTAGTCACTTTTCATCCGTTTCAGCAAAGATCTTGGACATTCTAAATGATGAAGGCCATTATTTAGAGTAAAAAAGAGAACATGAATGGAAAAAGTCAGACGTTCTAAAGTTCAACCAGAAGAAAGACATGAGTGAAAGATACAGCTTAGAACGTGATACTTCCCTGCTACTGATGGAGCAGCAATCTGCATCAATATCAGGAATTCCAGGGTCAACATATACACAAACAGTACTCTGTTCCTACTAAAAGTGACCATAATCAAGAATACTCAAATAATCTCAAAATTCACATTTAGGTGCCCCTAAGGACCAATAAATTTACTCCTCTCTTCAAACAACAGAAATTTCATTGCGGTGAGCCACTGCCATCATAATTCTTGGTTGGAATATCAGAACAAGTCCCAACAAGTAGGACCTCCTACTCTTACACCCCTCTTCAAATGTGATGCCAAAAGGAAGAAAGGGAGTAAAATGATCGGAAATTTTCACATGGAAAACTAAAAATATTAGAATGCATAGAACCAAGAGCTTTTGTTCAAAATGAAATAAACCAAGTCATACATGCAGCAATGTAGCCTACATATAATATATCTCTACTTCAAATTAAAGTAAGAATTAACAATTTTTCATTTGTAATTCATTTAAAAAAAATAAATTTACTCCCACCCATACCCCTTATTTTGTGTCAATTTTTCACTGATATTATTGCATTCAAGAAACCAAATCCTGTTCCATCCCAGGCTCATATACCTGAGACTCTGAGGCCACTGCTGGGAAATGCGAGAAGAAGAGCGGGAAACTCCACCACCTTCATTATCAACTGAGCCATCATCATCATCTTCTTCTTCTATACCGTCTCCGCCTCCGCCGCCTCCGAGCACTGTCCGTCAACATCATATTCACCTTCTTCCAAGAAATACTCCGATAAATCTCTCTTTCCGGCGCCATCTCTCAAGTTTCCAAACTAATCTAATATCAAACTCCTGGATTCCTAGACACATATACAGGCATTTAGATATCAGTTAAGCCCACATAAATTAACATGGAAAAAATGCAAGAGGGCGAGTTTCACTCCAGATAACGACAATTGCATGCACTTAACACGTCTATACATGTATGTTTCTGCAAGACAGCCGTGTGTGTTTTGTGTGTGTGTGAGAGAGAAGAAAGAGAGAGATATTCGTACGTCTGTTCCGCCAAATGCTTTCTTACGGGTGGCTGAAAATTGAAGAATGACTCACGGACATGTGCTGTCCTGAGAAGGACACAGAAATGCTTGTTTCTTTGATCCGTCCAAGGTAGACGAATCAGACTTATCGGTTTTTTTGGCAGCTCTATCCTTATACTTGCGTTATTTACACTTTAGCATCTTAATATGAAGTACAAACGAATCCCGTCAATCAAAATTTGTTTGAATTTTTATTAAATTTATAAAATTATATTAAATTTGATTATATAGTTAATCAAGTCTTGAATGAATTTTAGTCTAATTAAATATAAATTGAATTCAAATAACTTAATTTTTTATCTATATTATATATATTTTTATTAAGTTCAAACGAATTTGATTCAAATATAGCCCGTCATGTTTAAAAATCGAGTTCAGATGAGTTTTTAAAAAATATCAAATAATTTATTTTATATTTAACCTATTTAAAATGTATTGCACAATTATAAAAAAATTCACGAAATATTTTTTCAATAAAAGGTAATTATTGTCTTTGACATAAAAGTGTGTGTGTCTGTATTTTTTTTTTGGGGGGGGCGGGGGGGGGGGGGTGAGAGAGAGATTTGGGACTTTTCGAGGTGGCTGAAACAGAAGAAAACTCACGACTTACGAATATTTGCAAATTTAAGAAGAAAAAACAGAAATGGTGTGTTCATTTCTGTCGTCCAAGGTTCATAAGCAAAAGAATCGAGTCTTTCAGATTTGTCCTTATATTCAACTTAATTACACTTTGGCACCTTATGAATCATTTGCATAATTACAAAACTTTTCCTTCAACTAGAAAGAAAATAAATATTTACAACTTTAGAATGTGAAATTAGTAGCTTTCTTTTTCATTTAAAAATTTTAGATTTGAGAATCATCTTAAAATTCCAAAATTAGTATATACAGTGTTTTGTCATAGTCGTTACGATATAACTATTTTAGAACAAAAAATCATGACGAAAATATTTTTTATATTTTCATATTTGTTAAAGTTTTGATTGAATTAGTAGCCTTCTTTTTTCATTTTAAATTTTAGATTTGCGAATCATTTTTAATAATATCACGTGTGCATAAAAAATTTCAAAATTATTGTATACAATGTTTTGTTATAGTCGTTACGATATAACTATTTAGGACCAAAAATCTAGACCAAAATAACCTTCTACATTTTCATATTTGTTAAAATTTTGATTTGGTGCCAATGAAGTACTCCAACGTCAAAAAAATTGAGTGTTCAAAAATAAATTAAATAAATTTCTTGCAAAATGTTAGTCATACCTTGATTAGAGGGCTGGCAAAGTGTAATTTCTCCATATTAGATTATTTGAATATATGTTCTTTGTTTATAAAGTAATTTATGAATCACTTAAGAAGATCATGCATCTTTGGTAAAGCAATCCATTTTACTAACACCAAATGCACATTCTTCTAAATTAGATGAAATTGATTTCATTTAGGTTGTGTTTTCATTAAAAAAATTAAATTTATAATAATAAATTTATTGAATTTATTTGAATAGTTTCATACTACAATAAATTTTAAATTATTGAACTTCTAATTTAAATAAATTTTTATTTTGTGACGATAATTTTTAATTCACCTCATATGAAGTTGTTTGAATTATTATTTTTTAATTCATATCATTTTCCGAACACAACATTGAGGCAAAACCTCAAGACTTTAGGTACATATTATTAAAGGGCATTGAGCATTAAACAAGAATAACTTAGAATTTAGATATGCCTTCACCCTTCCATTCTTAAGCCACATTCCCACTTTGCACTAGTATTTTAATATTTAAAAATAGTTGGAATACATGGGACACTTTTACCTTTATTTAATGAGTGTTATTTCAAAGGACATAAGTACCTTTCCTAGCATTGATATTGATAAAGTTTATTAACATTTTTATGATAAGGTATATAATAAAATTGAAAAACATGGATATCATAGTTCCAATATACAAAATAATGATAAAATGTATCAAATATTCTAACTATTTCTAAATATTAAAATACAAGGGCAAAGTGGAAACATCATACTAATGGATGAAGGGAGTGCTAAGTGTATATTTTCATAATTGATGGGGGTAAAATGTGACTTGAGGCATAGAGCGTGAGTCTTTATCTACTTTCATAATAATTGCTAATTAATTATAAATTATTATTAATTTTTAAAAATTAAATAATAATTGATATTCTTGATGTAACCACAATACTACGGTTTACTAAAATGCAACAAGAGCCATTTCTTCACTTTCAATCCCATAATCATTTCTTCCTTAGCCATCAATATCCTATCCATACATCTCTTACACATTTCTAAGCAAAAGTATAAGGATATAACTTAGAAGCCCCAAAAGAAACATCCTTTGCTTGATGCTAAACCTTACTATTTCATATACTCTTCCCCCATACCAAAACCTCAACAAATAGACTCAAAGAATACCTTTGAAAATAAATAAAAATACCTCCCTCTTTCAATTCTTGCTCCATAGCCACATTTATTGTTGATAAAAATCCTTTTGCCAAGTTTTTTGTGAATATGGGCCAATCCCTCAATAAATTTGGTGCTCTATTTCTTCCTGGCTCGCATAATACACGAACACGAACACGAACACGGACAGGGACACGGATACGAAGACATGCATACCTATAAATATACATTTGAGGAAGTAAGTTAAATTGTATGTTTTATGAAGTTTTGTTGTGCAGGAAATGAGGAGAAAAAGGAGAAGGAAATTGGGCCTGTGATTGAAACAATGCTATGATAGATACTTTGTCAACACCAAGGATTGGAGCTCAGCAGACTTCTATCATGCAATTTGCCAAACCATCGAGTATTTGACTTTATAACATTTTTATTTCATATAATTTATGTAGAAAAGTGATATTTTTGGCAATTAGAAATGTTGGTTTTTTGGTAAAAAAAAAAAATTTTTTTTTTCTCAGAGAAATTAACAAAACCCTTGGTAGCACTCAATTTAGGGTGCCAAAGACTAGCACACTCGAGCATGCATACCAAGTAAGTATAAGCTAAATTTCATGTGTTATTGAATATATTTTGATCTTTGATATCTTAATGTAATGAATAATCATCTCTTTAAAAATTTGAGACACTTTCTATTCTGAATCACAAAAAGCCTTCAAGGTGGAACAGTTTTCCCATTTCGGACAGAAATGTATCATTCAGGGATGGATTGTCCCTCTCTAAACCCTATTTTCTATTAGTGCAACAAGGTGATTTTATAATCTTTAAAAACTTGAAAATCAAAAGGGGAAGCGACACTAAACACACAAAGTACAGATTAAAATAAATAATAATTAAGGACCTTATTAATTAATTTATTTTGTTTTTCCAGAAACATCACCAAGGCAAAGGAAAATCCTTGACTAAGGAAGAATTTGATAAGATACTTGAAGAAGTGATTCTTGACACAGGAGTTACCAACATTGGTGCAAAAGACCTGCTATTCTACCTATTTGGAGTGCCAGCCACAGCCCTCTTCTTAAAGCAACGTTTGGCTCCAAAGTTAATCCCAAATGAAGCTTTCATCCCTGCTGTCACTTCTGCTACTGTTTTTCTTCTTGCAAAGCTGAATAAGATATGACCTAATTAAGTTGAGTTTCACTAATCTTACATCTTATTCTTGTTTGTTTTCTCTTCATCGCTGAATTATGATCTTGATCGATGATATATATATATATATATATCAATGGGATCTAATGAAATTAATACTCTCTCTACATGAACATATATATATATATATATTATATATATATATATCAATGGGATCTAATGAAATTAATACTCTCTCTACATGAACTGATAATCCAACCAAGGATTGTTTCAGCTTTGGTTTGTTACACACCATTTGTAGAATGAATTCGTGTATAAATTAAGGTTTGTTTTCAGCTACATTCAACAAGAATATCGAATTGGTCTAATGCGTTGATCAACTGGAGCAACAAGCACCACCCATCAAAGTATCATACTACTAGTTCAGTAAACGTAATGTGTGGTTTTATTCTCAAACTTCATTATCATTCTCAATTTATTCTTTCAAAACACATCCGAACATATATCACGTTATACATTTCCCTTCTAATACATTATATTTTTCAATAATTTCTCCCAAATTACATTCCCAAGATACTTATCCAAAGAGAGAAAAAAAAAACAAATCCAAACATTTTCATTAGAAAAAACAGAGAGACATGCACAGCTGAGACGGACGGTACTTGCGTACTCGGGACAGTATAAAAAGATAGCATAGCATGCATTCTAAGAACACAATGCCCATCCAAATAGCAAAATATTGACATCACAATGATAAGGATCCAAAATTTGGATACAAGTTTGATGTCTCGATTTGGCAACGAGAACATCAACCATGAAAGTTGAAATACCTTATTGCGTTTATAATCGCATACTTATTTAGAGATCTAACATCCATGACATACTCCCATTATAAAAGAAAATTTCAATGTCTCTTCAAATTGCACTTCAGAACTTGTTGACATACTGACGACTGCAAAGAATTACATCACAGAATTTTAGCTTTTGAAACTTCTCATCATGGCATTTATGGCAGACACTACAAAGGCTTCGGATGAGAAACCTTCACCAGCCACAAAGATACAGGGTTTGCTAGCACTTCTTTTAATTCCATCCAGAAGCCCACCACTGTCCGCCACAATCCGATATCCCTGAAGGCTTTATCCCAACTGATCCAACCAGAGAACGCAATCAAGCTTATAAAATTTCCACGTACTTTTCACCTATTGAAATCATAAGCTCCATTCAACCAATCTGGTAAGCTCGGCACAAGCTGCATGAGTAATGAAAAAGACATTTCAACTGACCCAGAAATGTAAAACTTGAAAAATTGAATTGAGTAAAAAATGCTGACATAAAATACTTATTGAAGAGCCAGATGCAAATCATAAGGTAATAATACATTAAGAGCCAATAGCAAAAATAGAGGGTAAAAATAAAAACCAGCATGAGCTCCACAACCAGGTAAGTATACTATCATTTGAGCTTTTTCCCTTTTAATGGAAAGCACCCAGGACCACCCGGGGGGGGGGGGGGGGGGGCACTGGCTGCAGTGACACAGAGCGGCTTCTTTCACAAACAAATAACCAAAGCCACTTGGATTCTCGCATAAAACACAAACATAGTCGACGGTTATAATTTGAATTGCACATTCACAACATCTAAAACATAGATGATCCACGTGCACATCGTCTGAAGGTGGCATGACAACACAGCACAAAAGGTCATTTAGAAAGGCCATCACTCATATTTGACCAAAAGTTACTCCAAAAATTATAGAAAAGCGAACACATGCAATACGTCCATGATAAAAACCAAAAAATCACTTATACAGTGTCACTTCCCGTAACCACAAGCTTACAATTCATATTTTTCCTTAGGCTAGCTAAACTTAGAACAGTATCCTTCCACTTGCCAGAAAACTAGTAAGCAAGCATTAACACAGAATAAATTGATGAAGTGCAAACAAAATCACAAAATAGAAAATGCCATAGAAAATTAAGGGGAAAATAATAACAGCCAATAACTAGCTCATTTTCCTTTTCCTCCAAATAATTCATGATCCATTCATAACTAACACGGGGTTGAGAGAGGGGAGGAGTTGGTGTTGGGTTGGAGATTGAATTTAGGCCATGTTCATTCCTCAGTCATATGGTGATGTGCGGTTAAATTGGCTAATCGTAACTCAGGCACTGGGTAAAAGGGCAGTTAAGTGCTAGTTGGTCATTACCAGGATAGCATTAACAATCAAATATGCATGCACAAGGAACTGAACGGCCAAATGAGGTGAAAGAAAAGTGAACTATAAAAGCAAAAACTAAATGGCCAAGCCGCCAAGACTGTCCATGTACTTAAAAGAAAAAACCATTGAATATTAAACTCCAGATGCACCCAAGAAAGGAATTAAAAGCCAATAGCAGCCAACCAGTACATCAACCTCTAGACACAGCTGATATGTTTATGTAGTTTAATTACTTTCCGAGTAATTAAAAATAATAAAACCACAACTCAAGACAACCAACTACTTAAAGAGGACATACACAGGCAGAGAGAGAGGGAGAGAGACCTATTCAACAGCAGGTGCCTGCAACACTCCCAGACCAACAATGCTCCATTAAAAACTTAATAACATTGGCCATTCTGAAACAGCGATGGATGAAATAACAGCACCCAGTCACGAACATTTGCTGCAGTAAATTGGTCACGACCTAATAGGTAAAACAATTACTTGATATCAACAACTCATAGCAAAAGAGGGTCTCCCCAACCAGAAATAAATAAATATATATATATACAAAGACCAGAGAGAGATTACCTCTGTCATCTATGCTCTCTTAATCACCTCACACAAAGAAACGACCTTCCCAGAGAGACTGTCCTTGATACTGCTGTGGGGGCACGACAGGCTGTTGGGTTCCTTTCTGAAATTGTTGCTGCTGCTCATCGTACTGCTTCATATGTTCTGAAAAGTTATAGTCCTGCCAGCCTTTCTGCTTTTCACTCTGGACTTGCAGTGTCGAGAATTGCTTCCCAGGGAAAGGGAAGCTTGCTATCCCCATTGGGCCGTTGCTCTTGCTCACAGAAGGGAATGTTGGGCCCACTTGATTCATTGAATTACTGAATCCAACACTTTGATTTAATGAAGACAACTGATATCCATCTAGCCAGCTGTAATCATCCATTTGTGGAATTGGAGGATTTTCGTTTTTCAAGGCCATGTTGTACAACGGCTCATCTGCAGCTTTGGAAGGATAAGAACCAAAACCAGGTGGTGGACCAAAGTGTCTAACAGGCCGACTCACTGGATTCTTCTTTAAGCCTGGTGGCATGACTGAAGATGGTTTCACAGACAGGCCATCAACAGATGCTCCGGAGGACATAATGGAGTCGAACTTTGATGGCACAGCAGCTTGTGGAATCTGAATGAAATTACTTTGGCTGGCTCCAGTATTCACAAACTTGGGGTAGGGCATCGAAAGAGCAGCAGGTTGAGAAACTCCAAACTTATCCTGCAGCTCAGATTTCAGCGAGGTTCCATTTTCCATCAAATTCAAGTGGGCCAAACCATTCACCATAGGAGCATGTTCTATAGGCCACTTTGGTATGATGGGTTGGACTGGCTGCAGATACTGAGAAGTGCCATTAGCAACAGTATTAGTAACAGTTGCAGAAGGTTTCATGCTTGCACCTGATGCACTCTGCAAGAGAAAACTATCACGTGCAACAGAGAAGGACCCACTTTCATTCCCAAAGTCAATCTCTCCAGCATCACCACCAACAGAAGCAAGAACCTCTGAAGAAGTCAATTTTGAAGAGAATTCATCCATATGCTTCTCAGTAATGGATGGCTTAAAAACAATCACCTCATCCTCATCCTCAGCTTCCACACCCGCCTCTGTCTTTGACACAGCACCCAGAGCCATTTGGCCCCCAACTGAAGTGTCTAGTGAGTTAACACTCAAATTGGGTTCCAAATGACCGGTGAGCAAATAATCATCAAAACTCTGAGGTTCAACACCAAACACAAATTTCTTCAGCTTAGTGTCAAAATATACTCCCTCTTGGCCAATTCGGACGATGTTAGCAAGAGCCTTTCCAGCTGCAATAATCCTCTGAACACGGGCAATCCTTTCTTTATTGCTTCCATCACCTCCAAATGAGTGCTTCCTTGAAAAATCAAGGATGAGTTGGGCAGGAAGAAGAGGAAGAAATCCTCTCAATTCAAAGTCCTCCGGTAACGCAAGACGATTAGCAGTCTCACTCTCATCATACTTGCTCATATTAGAAAAACATGTTTCATCTTCATCTTCATTAACAAAGACATATCCACTTGATAAGAGCTTGTTTAGAAAGGCGATACATTTATTCCAGAAAAAAGATCTCGCATTCACTTGTTTCTCCTCCTGTTCACTGCCAACTGCAACATCCTGACAACAGGCCAACCATTCCACAAAAACCATAATCCCAGGCAATAAATAGCTCGATGAGGGATCATTTAACTGGTTACACCGTTCAAGAATGCAGCCCATAAATTCAAAGGTAGCAGTAAAAGCATTTTGAAGCAGGACTGAACGCTGTAGAATATCTGCATATGATTGGTTTTCATTTTCCCTGTTCACATTATGCACAGTAAATATTAGAATGGCGATCATCCTGACAATTGCAAGTCTACACTCAGCAGCATCTGAACCAAAGTTGAACTCCTCATCTGGCCCAGAAGAAAGAAGTTCCAAAAAATCATTTTTAACCATTGAGAACACTTCAGCAAAGGTTTCCAGGCTGGGATCACATCAAAAGAACAAGTATAAGTAAATGATCATTTTGCAGTTACAAGCCTCTAATACACTGGAAACTTCAGAACAAACCTTGTGCGTGTAAAGAGAATGCCATTCAGCCTAACAAACCGTGTGATAAAGGCTTTGAAGGGTTCAAAATTATTTGATGCTCTCTCCTTAATTGCACTAGCTTCCACCTTATTATCTTTGAAAGAAGGCCTTGCTTCCCCTTTGCCTTTTCCTTTCCCAGGCACCCTTGAAGGTGCCGTCTTCACTGTAGTAGTTTTAGTGTCACCAAGTAGTTGGGTATAATTCTGACGATTCTGCAAAATAAAGGGAAAATGTTGATAAGTAAGTTTTGATGCTGTTGAGAACATCAAGGCATCAGGTTCATTGTCACTGCATCCTTCGCATTATGTCTTCTCCAAAAACTATTGTTAAAATTTCCCAAAAACCTAGCCAACTGCTTACTAAAAATTCCATAGCAGATTTTTAATAGTAACGGACTGCTATAACCAATATCAAAGACATACAGCATACACCACTGTCCTTCAGAAACCGTTACAATGCGGCAGAAAAGAAAACAAGGAAATGCTGATGAAGATAAACAGAGTAGATGCTAGCTTACACATGCATGAATAGCACACTTGCAGTTAATAGGTTGAATATCTACCTTCCTGATTGTATTAAACTAGATTTGAAACAAAATTCAGACTTACTGGTTGTATGCTAAATCTATGCTTCCATGAAACTAGTTACCAAATCAAGCAGCAATTGAAAAAAAATGATGGCCAACAAGGGCAAGTAGAGCAGGCAACAAACTTCAAAAACATAGTAAAGAAAACAAGTATAATGAACTTTATGTTGTCGCAGTTGTTTACATACTGAATTTTACCTTCTCAAATGCAATGATCAAGTTGTCTCTTGCAGTAATGAAAGGGTTGTCAACAGCTAGACTTCGAAAATAGCGATAAATTGACTGCAGTTCATCATTCGAATATCCAGCCAGTATAGCAAGCTGAAAAATGCATAGGATAACTTCAAGTTAGATAAGCAAGAAATGACAACCAACACAACAAACGCTCAAAGGAACAAGTCAACAGAAAACCATAACAAAAACTTGATATAAATGCACCTGATGATGTGGATTACCACTTGAAGGCCAGAGTGAAGAAGCTTGCATATAATAGCTAGATGCAGCCGCGAAATCCCGAGCTTTAGAATCCCCTTCCCCATATAAGCTTTTGTAACGAGCAAGATCCCCCAGATAAATCAAACAACGATGACAGGATATCAAGCCTTTTTTCACCTCAGAAGATTTATTTCCATCTTTTGACATTGGAATCTGATTATCTGGATCATCAGAAAAATATCCCAATGGCAGACCGTACTTTGCTCTTATCTTCAACATCAGATCATGATAAAATCCAGTTGCCTCGGAAAGAAAGGTCTTAAACTGGGAACGAATCTTTGTAAGTCGATCAGGTCCGGTACGAACTGGACCTTTCCCATTTTGGGATGCAACTGATCCTGCTGAAGCTAGAGCTGCATTGAAGAGTGCCCTTAGCTCCTCAATCCTCCTGTAATGCAATTGCCACAGAGCATATTCTACATCATGTTGTTCAGAAAAAGCATGGTCTTCAAGGACAATTGCTTCGTAGTTTTCACGCATATTTTGCCATGTGTTAGGATCTGAAGGGATTCTGGCCTGTGCCGCTTTCCTTCGCTTGTTCTCCAACTCAACATTCTACAACAAGATAAAGAAGCCATACAACAAAACACTTACAAATTAAATTATTAATCAAACAAGTAGATGAACAAGATCAAGATGCAACAATGTCCAGCAAAGGAAAGTCATTTTGATCCATATGCATAATGCCTAACCAAAGAATAATCCACCACAAAATAGAACTTTAGGGGCACATACCTTGTTGAAGAGGTGCTGAACACGCTCTCTTGAGGAATTTTCTTTGTCGTTATCCATCATCATGGTCATCTTTCATTAAATAAAGGGTCGAAAAAATCGAGTCCACTATATGCACCCTCAGTAGAAACATCCAACATTTAATCCAAGAGAAACTGCCTGCTGCGTAACAATTTAATTAGAAATGAATGGTGAAAGAAGAATGAAGACAAAAGTCTGAACAGTCACTCTGCTCAATGTGCACCCACAACACAATTCTGTTTCTCCCCACATCATGCATGCACCGCATATATTAATTAGAGTTTAATGATGAAAAAAAATGACGCATTTATTCATAATAGTTACTCTAAAACACGTGCACACAAATCACAATTCGATTTCTACCCCACCTTGTAAATGCATCAACCTCTTACACACCAGCAGCCAAAAGATATATATTTTCAACTAATAAAAACCCCACATTATTAAACGCCCATTACCCATTATCTAGCGCAGCTTTATAGTTCCAGTTCCATTCTAAAAGTGCACAATGGAACAAAAAAGATAAAAATATTTTTCCATGTGGTTTCAGATTTGCTAATTGCAACGCCTTTTTGGATTATGAGACTTGCCATAAATTGAGTTTAGAAAAAGTTAGTATGCAAAAAATTATCAAAATTACCAAAACAAATTTGTACTCGAATCCATTCACCCACTTACACACCACAAGAAACAATAAAACATATATTCAATTTTCATATACAAACACGTACTGTGAAAACTATGATTCTAATTATACCCAACTGCGATCGAAAGAGGAGAAAACAATTTTAAAAAATATATATATGAAAAAGAGGAAAGAAAGGAAGAGGGTGGGGGGAACAAGTGAGATAAATAAAACTTCACAAAGCAATTGACCGACAAGCCACCCAGCCCTAAATCAATCCAACTCACCGACATGTGAAAGAAACTAACAAACAAACAAGCAAATTGAAACAGAACTTCCGATTAAAAAGAGAAAAACGATAATTAACCACAATGATTAAGCTACAAGTCAATCAATTCAAAACTCTAAAATTAACCAACTGCATACATTGAAAATATAACAACAATAATCATTAAAAAACAGAAAAAGCAATCTTCCAAGAACAAACGAAAAATCAAGAAAAACCATAAAAAACCAAAAAGAACTTACCCCGGCAACAAAACAGCACCAGATCTGAAAAGATCCCACCACGACTGCACTTGATTACCCCAATTTAATTCCCCTAAATATTCACATGCGCACAAAGACCAACAGATGGTGGGCTAGGGTTTCAAATAAAGGGCTTCAATTCTTTGGGTTTTTTTATCCTTTGCGGAGACAAACTAGGGGTTTTCTGACGCCATGAATTCTGGGAAGGAGAAGAAGAAAAGGAGATGAATTGGAAGAAAGAAAGAGGAAGAAGAGGGAATGACTCTTTCTTTTTGCTTTTTATTTGTAATATTAATTTTATTTTTTTTAATGTTTTAACATGAAAAACATCGAAATGAAAGGCTTTTATAGTATTTTCGTCGCGTGGTCTATGCGGCTATGACTATGACTCACCTCCTCCCAATGTCTTATCTTTATGTATTTTCACTATTTTACCCCTCTCATTATCTTTTTTTTTTTCAATTTTTATTACATCTTATGATAAATGTTTATTTACAAATAATAAAATTTTATGTCAATTATTGGTCAATGGCTTAAATTAAATGTTAATTATTTATATAATATAGTATTTCCTGCAATATATATTAAATTAAGTGTCGTTTTCCATAACAAAATGTAGTGCTAGTTTATTGTAAACTTCGAATACAAATTTATCTTAATTATTTTTTTATTATTCAATAAATAATATTGATCAGCTTAAAATCGAACTATAAGTTTTTAAATGGTATTCATATGTTAAATATTAATTAATTATTACATGCTAATTACTAAATGCAAAAGTTAATTATATGAAATAATCAAGTGTAAGATAATACTATATATGCATATCTCCCAGCTAAGTTGATTTTATTTATCTTTAATTGTTATTTATTTATTTATTATTTTATATATTAAATTAAATGCACACTGCTCTATTCACATTGTACAAACAAAAAAGGTATAGAATATACCTACACCTTGGATTATTAGTGGAAAATGCTAAATATCATTTTTCTTCGACGTGACCAAAACATATAACAAATGTAATTACACGAGGTATTTATTATTTTAAATACATGATTCATTTCTTTTTCAGATTCACAGGTATATTTGAAAAAGAAAAAAAAGTATATACTTACTTTGTTCAAATTATACTGTTAAACCTTCGATTATCTCTTATGATTTTACGAAAACTTGTGTTTTTGGTAAATAGTCGTCCGAACCTAGTCACTGTGACTCCTTTTGTGAGAAGGCATCCCTTCTCCTGAATTTACGAGGGTCTATTTTGCCTAGTTCTTTACAATGAGTTGTCTCGCGTCCCTATATATTATCTACATATCCACTTGTGTCGGTTTCGGATATACGTACCCCTTTTGTTTAAAAGTCGTTCAATATTTTTATGGGAGTATGGCATGAGTTAGTTCAGCGCCGTAGCACCTGGTGCTTGAACATTGCCTCGAGACATTTTTTCTACCCTTTTTGATCCTGAAAAAGTAGGGGCACGTTACGTTTTTAAACCGATAACCATCTTTCAGTTAATCTAGCTTACTCCATCCCTCGGGACCAATAGGGGATAGTACAAGAATATTCACATGTTGTCCATATTTAATTTTTATAATTTTTTTCTTTTACTTTGATCATTAATTAAAATCCCATATAAAAGCTTAACATAAATCATATTCATAAATTTCTTCATTCGATCACAAAATTATTGAAGAATTACACTTGTTTGGGCCAACCTAAACTCCTGTCTGAATTTCACAGGAAATAACAAGCCCATTATAGCTTGAATATCACTATTAGACTGGGCTGCCCCTGGCGTTCGCTCTGGGCCCAAACAACCCATCAAGGAAATGTTAAAAGAAAGGCCCAAGGGTCTTTTCGTACAATCAAAAAGTTGTTTGCTAAATCCCTTTCCAAATTACAACTTTTTTTATATTTTCTCTTTCTTTTATTTTTTAGGAACTATCATAAGGTTAAGCTTGGACTTTCGGGTTTAATAGTTGAGACAATATGAATATATATATATATATATATGTATAAAAAATTAGTTCATTTCAACATAATTGAATCATAAAATTAGGCATATTTATATAATTTCACATAATTGTATGATTAGACTTTATTGATCATAAACTACTTCATTTGTGACTTATTGCGAAGTCGATTAAATTAAGTATAAATTAGGTTGAGGTTAATTTCCACATGTTTGGGTTTCACTCAATTCTTCAATATTATGACGAGTCTGAGTTACATAACAAAGGTACTAATTACATGTAATTTTCTATTGATACAAATTTGTATTTCAATGTTTATTTTTTTATCTTTACTGAAAATATATTGAGATATATATATTTTATTTTATATTATAGCTGAATTCTAAATAATTTATTTTAGTCTTAAGCTCGATTTAATGGTATATGAGATATGAACTCCAAAATGCAATATCGGTCCACACAAATATTAAAATATTTCTACTATTCTACTTATATGCAATTATAAAAATTAAATGGATTAATATCAATTTACTTATTCTCAATATGTATCACTTTACTCATTATACTCTTAATTATTTCATTTTATCCCCTTATATTCTTATTGTATCTCACTTTACCCCATTTTACTTTATTTGTCTTACTTTACCGCTATGTGCTATTAAAAAAATAATAAAATTACCTTACCTATTATTTTTAATAAAATTATTTTAAAATAAGTTGATATTAATATATTTGTATTTATATTCAAATAATTTTTCAACATATTAATTAATATTGAATATTAAATTTATTTAAAATTTTATTATACTTAAATTTTAATAGATATTTTATAATGTAACATAGTTCTTATTAAATTAGTATACAGTAGAATATTTTTTATTATCTAATACACTTGTACTTATAAATTTCTTAGTGACTATAAATCTTAAAAAAAATAAAAAATACATAAGATATTAGCAATATTTTTTATTAATAATAGAATTATAATAAGTTCATAAAAATTATGTTAAACTCAAATACAGCCATATTAATCCACACCATATTTACCATATTGCCAACTCTTGGTATCATTGTCATTATAATGCTAATTAAATAATGTATTAAAACAATTGATTTTCTTCAAACTTGCTATTGGAATAGAATGTTGATATGATATGCTATAAATGTAATTGTCTCAATCAATCATTGTGCATTTAACTGGGTTAATTCTACATAGGGGGTGGATTTGATCCAATTTGAGTCACGTTTCATTAAAAAAAATAAAAATTTAGATTCGACTCGAATCTAAATTTATTAAATTATACCGTTAGATTTATTTTATAATTTTAAAATATTACAAAAATATATTATTTAAAGTTTTATATTTAAAAAATATCATATATATATTATTTAAAAATTTAAATAATATGAATTTAAAAATAAAAATTTAAGATTGGTATGAGGATAATCCGAATTCTAATCCTTCCCATTGTTAGAAGAGAAACTGTCAATTGCCGGTTGGCCAATGATTTAGTGACAAAGAAAAGGGGGACAAATCACCTTTTGGATGAAGTATCCTGAGAATAGTGATTTGAATCTTATGTGTTGCTATCAGTGTTAGATAAGCACCAACATTAAATTATGAAGTTCAAGTTGTAGTTTTTCATTAATAGGATAAATTGAGGGATTAGTATTATGACCAACTGTTAGTTTAATCACTTAAAATTTTCATATAAAATTAAGAATAATAATTGTAGAATTTGATTCAATTTGAGTTACGTTCCATCAAATTTTTTAAGATTTAAATCTGATCCATCCCAAATCTAAAATTATTAAGTTATACTGGACCCATTTTATTATTTTAAAATAATATAAAATATTTATTTAAATAATTTTGTATTTTTAAAAAATATCATATATATAATATTTAAAATTTAAAATAATAAAAATTTAAAATTCATATTAAAATTATATATAATTATTAAAATTCAAATTGAGGATAATCCAATTTATAATCCTTCCCATTGTTAGAAGAGAAACCGTCAATTGCCGGTGGCCCAATGATTTAATGACAAAGAAAAGGGTGCCAAATCACCTTTTGGAAGAAGTATCCTAAGAATAATGATTTGAATCTTATGTGTTGCTATCAGTGTTAGATAAGCACCAACATTAAAAATCATGAAGCTCAAGTAGTAGTTTTTTATTAATAAGATAAATTGAGGGATTAGTATTCTGACCAATTGATAGTTTAATCACTTGAAATTTCCAAGTGGCAAATTATTTTATTTGTTACTGATGGACTTGATTAGTTTGATTATTGACAAATGGGTAGGTGATTAAGATATAGTAATTATACAATCGAGAAGCACTCAACTAGTGTTACAAATTAATTATCACATCGTCAAAATTACGTCAAGGGGAGAGATGAATTCCACTTGAAAGCGCCAAATTTGACATTTATTTTTATTATTATAAATAAGTTCTAAATGAATTTTTATTTTTATTTTTAATCTTGGTCCATTTATTTTTTTTTAAATTATTATATATATTTATATGATATTTTTTAAATACAAATATATTTTAAAATGTTTTAGTATATATATATTTTAAATAATAAAATGTGTCTAACTCATTGTGTGCGGGTTCGATACAGATCCGAATCATGATTTTAAAAATTCTTGACGAGATGATTTTTGTGATGCATCTCGAGTTTGATCAAATTCGATTATGTCCACTATACTTTAACAAATAATTTGACCCTTATTTTTTTAATAATTAATATTTGTTAACTTGAGTCGTGCTTGGAATATTTTTTATTTTTAGGAACACGATGCTATATTAAGAAATCTTTAATTTTATTAAGTAAGGAGCAAGAAAGAATAAGTTTGTGCACATTTTTTTTTCGTTGTATTTTGAGATTAATGCATCACATCTCAACATTAAGTAATGCCAATGGTATTTATTTTTTTACGCGATATTGAAAATTTAAAACTTATAGCATCATTTATAACCAATATAAATTTAAATACTTAATGCCTTTTTATCAACCATTATTGTCATTTGACCAAAATACCACTCAATTTTCCTTAAAGGACAAAAAAGACATACTTAGAAAAATCCTCCAAAAAACTTTAGTGTCATGTTCAATGCATTTTGACCTCTTAAGAAAATAAAAAGCTCATTAGATAAGTGCATTTTGAAGAAATGATATTTTTTATTTATCCAAAACATCCCAAAATGATTTTTTATTTTAAAAAACCATTATCTCTCTTTATATATCTTTCAATAATTATATCAATTCAAATATATATTTATATATATCACAATCATTACAAAAATAAATTATATTTATATTTATATATTTCAATCATTATCTGCATAAAAAATATTTTTTTATACTTACTTTAATATAATACAATGTAAATATTATAAATATTCACTGTGACCACCTACAAAACAAAAAATATGTGAAAAGACATGTACATTATAAATCAATACAAAAATTATTCATTTAAAAATATTTTTTTCAAACATACGTCATATAATTATCTTTTAACAACTCATAAAAATGTATTTTTATTTTTCATATATTTATTAATTTCACTCCAAAATAAAATACCAAAAAAACACCCAACATACTCTCTCTCTCTCTCACACACACACACACACACACCACAAAGAAAAGAAGACAACGATAAAGGGAGAAAAACAAAAACATCAGTGGAAAGGCGAACGCCAATGAGTTAAAATTGGAGGCGGGTGGCTGCCAAGACTCCCAACGTTTCCTTCCTTTTATCTCCAAATCTACTTTTTGCCCTTTCCACACATTCCACACACACTCCACAACACATACAAACGCTCTCCATATCCCTGTGACCTGCACACAAACCAACGCATATTCATACACTTCAACTATACGTATATGCGGGTGCGTTAAGGTTGATGAAAGATGTCTGTGCAGTCGGCGGGCCAGGTTGTGCAGTCGGTGAAACTCTTTGCTGGGAATGTTGTTAATAACAGTAAAAAAGACCTGGTTTTTGTGGATTTCGTTGGGTTGTGTAGTATCAAGAAATCCAAGAAAACCGCCACTCGCCGGAGAGTAAGCAATGATCAAAGGAATATTATTGGTTTTGCAGCACCAAAGAAAAACTGGGCCTCCTCCATTAAGTCTGTTCTTGATCTTGAATCTGTTGAAAATGTCTCCAAACAACAGTCTTCTGATCTGAAACCAAAGGTGGGTTGAGTTTCACTCTCTCTGCGTGTGTGATTGTGTTGCTATTTTACTTTCTTGTGGGTTTCTTGGTGTTTCTGGAATTATTGATGGGAATGTGAGTCTAATTAGTAATTTGTTTTTATTTTCTATTTTTTTTTGGGATGGGGGTGAGGTAGGAGTTTATTATGTTTTCATGGTGATGATTAATGGGATTCTAATTTTGTATGTTTTTATATTCTTTTTGGTGGTTGGTTGTTTGCTATGTTTTGATTGTGTTAAATCTTTTAATTTTCATTGTGATGATTAACCGGATTCCAATTATTAATGCTTTTCTTTTCTTTTCTTTTCTTTTTCCCCTTTTTTTTTTGTTTTTTTGGGTGGTGGTTGTCTGGAAGGTGTTTGCTATGTTTTGATTGTGACGATCAATGGGTAGACTTTTCTCTTTTCTTAGATTGTGTCTGAGTTGTTCCTTTGGTTCTTTGCTTGGAATTGTGATGGTGATTTGGAATGTTGAAATGTGGAAGTTATTCTCACTTGAAGTTCTTTTGTTTTTCTTTTACTTATTTCTCTGTTCATGGTTTTAGTCATCATTGTAATGATTGATGCATGATTGCTTGACTTCCATCCTTGCTTCGTGTAATGCTCACTTGTGCAAACATGTTCTTTTTTTGGTATTATATAGGTGATTGGAAAATGGTGATATACAAATTACTTTGATCAGCAGTATATTGTTTGAACTTGTGGGGTTTGGATTATTTTCTTTTTTCTTTTCTTGTTTCGTTTGAAATCATTTGTAATAATTCGTGTTCTTCGTTATTTGTCTTATTTCTAGTGTTTGAGAAATTCAATTGTTTTAATTGTTTTATCCTGTCAGAGTTTGTTTTGGTGGATATAGTTAAACAATGGCAGATTTGAGGTGATACACTGGTCCCACTCTTACTCATAGAAGCTCTTCCATTTTGAAACTTTGTTGTTTAAATAAAATTTTGTTCTGATGCTTTTGCTCACTCTTGAGTTCCCCCTATCTTGCACAATGTGTAGGATTTGAGATATGGATTCATGCTATGGGCCTGGGTTTGTGTTTTGTGCTGAATTTCTATGTAAGTAAATGAAGGTGCATAACTGATACATACAGATATATATCTTTTGGTTTATGTAGATCATATTCTTTCGTGGCCAAAGGCTAGGATAAGATTAGAGGGAGCTGTAGGTCTATAACTGGTTGTAAAATGGGTTCAGGAATGCAGTTGACAACTGTGAACAGTCCCTGATGAGAATTAATTGGTTTCCTAGTGGCTATCTTGAAGCATGGGCTTGGGTATATCCTTATTGTTGGTTGGCAGTACAGATTCAAGAAATTAGGTGGTTCTAATAGAATTTTGTCATAAAGAAGAAGAGGACGATACTGATGAAGAAAACAAAATCAAGCTTTTGTGTATTATTAGAACCCATTAAAGAGTAAAAACTACTAAAAAAATTCCCATGACCGAAAGGACTTTTTGTATCCACAATCTTTAATGGAGGCTGCAGATTCTATGGATGTGTTTTTGACAATGAAATGCTTCTGTATCATGGCTTAAGATTATCTAGTATAAGGAATAAATTTTGTATAAGATTGGGATGCTGATCAAACTATGATGCCTAAAGTAACATGTGAAGATATTTCTGGGTGTATAGTTACATTTACTGCAAAAAGTTCAACTTCGTTTGGATGACCTTGACCATTGTGCCAAAAGAGTACAACATTGTTATTGGTACAGAAAAGACCAAGCAGATTGGCTGCATGAGGCATTGGGTCAAGTAGTCTAAATTGTTGATCTGAATGTACAGAGTTATCACACGGAGTTAAGTTGGAAAGGCAATAGCAGAGGTGAAGTCACTTTATGCTGGTTGCTTGATATACCTAATTTACTCAGCCAGTTGCTATGAAGTTGATTTCCTGTTTCCTAAAGTGGAACTGATTAGAATGATTTTTGCAGTACATTGTAGTTTGGACTCTTAATTTTGGCAGAAGGTATCAGGTTGCCTGTATTTAGGTTTTTGTTACTTCTACAGCATCTGTAGCTACAAGCTTAGAAAAATGTCAAAGGTGCTTCTTGTGTGATCTGTGATGAGGTCATGGATACATTTCCCTGCCCATTTTGCAAGAGGTACGGTGTTAAAGACTTAAAAGTGGTCTGATTTTGCTTGACTCAGAACATGATGTGTACTTTTGTTTCGGAGCAATACTCTGCAGCCTTGGATTTAAAGCGGCAATGTAGTTAAAACTTCCGTTTCCTTTTTAGTTTTGTCCTTCTAATTCAAGTGAGATGTGGGTTTAACAGATTAACATTTGCGCACTTGTAGTTTGAACTATTTCTCATTATCATGTAAAGTTGTGGACCCTTGGTGCACTGAAATATAGCACTATTTTCTGTCTCTAAATTTTATTGAATTTGGTTGGTAGTTGTCAGCGTACAATTTCGAAGGGAACTAGTGTTTATGTTACATAGTCTTTAGACTAGTCGGTGTTTGAGGTATGTTGATATTTCCACTAAAGATCAGTATGCCATAAATTAATAAGGGAAAAACTTCAATTTCGTATCTTTTTGTTTTGTTTTGTTTTTGTTGTTTTAAATATTTCGGATCAATTCTGCTGAAATTACGTCTCTTTCAAGTCTCAAACATAGAGGGATATATGCAGCAACCTTACATTCAAAATTGTGTTTCCATTTCTTAAAAACTGGCAACCTCATAAATTACCTCGAATGGTATCACTTAAGGGGCTGGCAATCAAAGTATTTTAGAATTTGTTTACAAGAGTTGGAATATGAGCAAATGTTTGATTCGATTTGTATGTACTTGTGTCACTTAAGGGGCTGGCAATCAAAGTACAACAGTAAGGAAAGGTTAATGGTGGTGGATCTACGCTGGCAAATCATTTGGAGCTTAAATGACCATTGCGTCCCAATGCATGTTAAATAGTGGTTTATATACTGTTATTCATCCACATGATGCCTTTTATACTTTTCAGGTTGCAAACTTGGATGATATAATATCTGAAAGAGGGGCATGTGGAGTTGGATTCATTGCTAATTTGTATAACAAAGCTTCACATGAAATTGTTAAGGATGCTCTTACGGCTCTTAGCTGCATGGAACATCGTGGAGGCTGTGGTGCTGATAATGACTCTGGGGATGGTTCTGGAGTGATGACTTCAATCCCCTGGGATCTTTTTAACAACTGGGCCAGTGAACAAGGGATGGATGCCTTTGACCAGTTGCACACTGGTGTTGGAATGATCTTTCTTCCAAAGGATGATGACCTGATGAAACAAGCACAGACAGGTCAGCCAATTGCCAGGGTGAATCTCAAATAATAAAGAGATTCAATTCCATAAGTACCTCTTTTATTAAATACTTGCAGTTTTCCTGATTAATCAATAAAGTGTTAATTTTAAGAATATGTGGAATATCGGACAATGCGTATATTGGGATGAAGGGACTAATGAAGAGGAGTTCTTCGACAAGATAGAGTAATAGTCATACCATCATATCAATTAGCAACTAATGAAAGAAAAGCCTTTTCTTTTAAACAATGCACGATTCTTAGATAGCACGTATCTATTAGTAGGTGGTGCATCAATACTTTTTGATTTCCACTGAACAAGATTTGAACAGCATTATCAGCTCCTTGTTGATCCCATGCATAAGCTTTTCAATCCATCCTGATGTATTTAGTAAATCATATACCATGTTTAATAATTAATCATTCTGATTAGTTCATAACTTTTATAGGTTATAAGGAAAGGTTGAACAAGTGATTTTTCTTTCATTTTCATTCTAGCTTATCATACTTTCTGGAAAAGGAAAAACTTAGCCAGCCTTTTGCAGTCCTTTTTTTTTGCGTTGATTATTTTTTATGGTTGGAGATGAAGGGAGTTGTTTCTCTGTTCCTTATTTAAATTGCTATTTCAAAGGAAGGTAGCTACAATTTGTTGAATGCTGATTTTAGTTCAAATTAAAGTTTCTTCATTCTGTTTAGTTGTCCATCGTGTGGTTTTCTTCTTCTGACCCCAGGTGTTTGGGGGCTGGTTTGTCTGAAAAGTTTTCAGGCATGTAATTTCTCTTTAAAATATGGTAATTTTATTATTTTTAGTTCTCTACATGATGGGTCATTGCAATATAGCTTTTATATGCTTTAGTAAATATATATTTTAAAGAGTTGTAAGTGTATTTGTATGATAATGTTTGAACATTGTGTGGGCACCTATACTTTTTGTTAAGCAAAACATCAGATAGTCCTTGAATGTGTGAAATTGATTTGAAAAACAAGAGTGTTTCTGGTCCCAGATCTGGAGATCCCATCCTAGCACGTGTAATATGCTCATACAATTCAAGTATAGTATCCTGATTTTTTTTTCATTTCGTATGCAACCAGTCATCTGAATTCTGTCATCTACATATGCAGCTATTTTGCGTATATTTAAACAAGAGGGTCTTGAAGTGCTTGGCTGGAGGCCAGTACCTGTAGATTTTTCTGTAGTTGGTTACTATGCGAAAGAAACTATGCCAAATATACAGCAGGTCTTTGTTCAAATTGCCAAAGAAGAAAATATTGATGACATTGAAAGAGAACTGTATATCTGTCGGAAGTTGATTGAAAGAGAAGCCAGCTCAGAAACTTGGGGAAACGAGCTTTATTTTTGCTCATTGTCCAATCAAACTATTGTTTACAAGGGAATGCTTCGTTCAGAGGTTCTTGGTCGGTTTTATTTTGATCTACAAAATGATCTTTATAAATCCCCTTTTGCTATTTACCACCGGAGATACAGTACAAATACTAGTCCTAGATGGCCCCTAGCTCAACCAATGAGGTTCCTTGGTCATAATGGAGAGATTAATACCATCCAGGTATAATTTTCAGCTGATGTTCTTTATCATTTATTACCAGATTGTTCAGTGTACTGATGTTGAAACTGTTATTCAGGGGAACTTGAACTGGATGCAGTCACGGGAGACTTCACTGAAGTCTCCTGTTTGGCGTGGTCGTGAAAATGAAATCCGCCCTTTTGGAAACCCAAAAGCATCTGACTCTGCAAATCTTGATAGTGCAGCGGAAGTATGGTCAACTGTTTTTATCTTTACACTCTTTATAGTTATTCTGGGAAAGTACAGTAAACATCAATGCTTAATTAGAATGACTGGTGAAATTGAAAGAAAAAAAAAAAATTCTAGAAAGGGTAAATGCAGTTGGAAATAGTATTATCAGAAGGTCACTAATTGCTTTGCAGAGTGTTTGCTGATTCATTATCTGCAGAAGTAACAGGCCACTTTCAATTCCACGCAATTGACTTAGGATTTCTTCTGATCAAATGTTTGGATAAATTATTGGACTGCCTCTTCCCCAGTTCTTGAGTTGAGTCTGCTCTGATGTGCGAAACTAATCTAACTCTTGCACTCCAAAATTTCAGTTTTGAGACACACAAGCATTTTCTGTACAATGCTAATTTTATTTGTGGTATTTGATTTTTTTTTTTTTTAGTTTTTTTTGAGACACACAATGCATTTCTCCACTATGCTGTAAACAGTTGTTGATAAGAAGCGGCCGTGCTCCTGAGGAAGCCCTGATGCTTCTTGTTCCAGAGGCATACAAAAATCATCCAACATTGATGATCAAATATCCTGAGGTATTTTATTTTTCTGTCATCTGTGAAAATCTTTTCTGATAATGATGACTTTCCCTACCGTACTTTGTTAGTTGATGAATAGGGATTTCTACCTAATAATTTATCCAATTGTCATTGTTTACCCTTAATTCAATATGTTCACATAGAAACAATAGATTAGTATTTTAAGTTCAGTTTGCGGGCTTTGGAAACTATTCATTGTTATTATGAATCCTGGTAGACATGACCCATGATTCTTTTGTTTCAGATTGTTGATTTCTATGATTACTACAAGGGTCAAATGGAGGCATGGGATGGACCTGCTTTACTCTTATTCAGGTTACATTTCCAAATGCAGGTTTTGTTATTGATATTATGGATGTGTTCACATATTGCCTTCACCTCAACAAATTAAACCTGCAGAAGGATTGTCATTAAGCTTGTGAAGCTACCACTTCCCTCCAATAGCATCCCTTTCTTAGATAACGAATACTTTGTGAAATAATCTTTTGCCTTTAGTACGATTTGCTGCATACAAAATGGCTGTCATATATAATATGCTCAAATTCGGTGATCACAGCCAGTACCATCAATTGGGGGATCCCCTCTAACTAATTGATTTCTTTATGTACTGCAACAGTTGAAGTCCACCCAACCATCAAGATTGGTTAATTTACTCATCTTCCTTATCCGTGATGTTTTATGAGCAACAATGACAAGAATATCTAATTGCTCAATTGGCAATCACAGATATTTCAGAATTAATTCCTTGAATTGCTTCTGATTGGGGTATCGGTTCACATTTTGTGTGGTGTTTTTTATTGCAAAATAATAGCTCTTGTACTAAATCTCTCAGAGCTTGAGAGTGGATCGTTAAACTGTCCCCTGCTGAGATGAAAGTAAGACGTTGGAGCAGAAATAATTGTATCTTGATTTTACACATTGTTTACGAAGATTCCCTATCGAATAAAATGAAACCAAGAAAAGTTGTTCAAATGAATTGGCAGTTGATAGTCATTATATTGGTGGTAACTTCGAGATAGTATTGGCTAAGGGTGGTAAATAGTTCCAGTTTTCTTATGATTATTGGTTGCGATTGACTTTTATTATTAAACTTTATTAGAACCAGGTGTAGCATTTCCTTGGGAATTGAACTTGAGTAATTTGTATTCCCTTTGGTTTTCAAGCATGCTCTGCTACCTAGCAAATTAAGCACTGACATTAGGGATTCACTCAAGACCCAGGAAGTAGGTCAGTATCGTGGGTGTAAACTTGTGCCGAGAAATTTGCAATGGGAATCTAAAGTTATTCACATGGTAATGAAATGTGGGGGCAGATTCTCTCAGCCGGGTGATGGGATTGCACATGAACATAGTGCTTTTGAATTGCTACATGGGTTATATATGAAGAGGACTAGATATTGAAATTATGTTAGGCGCACTAATTATGAGCCTATGGAGTTGGAAAGAGCATGTATTTGATGTCATGGCATGGATGGATATGATTTATTTGTATTAATCCGTTTAGAATTAATCATCTCACATGTTTAAGAGCAATTAGTGTAGCCCTTAATTAAAATTAGTTGAACAAGCTGGAGTAACCCATGTCTTGTTTTTGCTGGAATGGGGGTCATTGACTGGTAAAAGTCAAGCTACCTCAAGCCCAAACAGGTTTTAAGTGCTTGGTATTTCTTACAAATTATGCACGTATCTCTCATCACAGATACGAAGTGCCCTGATTTCCTTATGCTACTGAAGTTGCTGGTGAGGAGTCTAAATAGTGAAGCTGGGTCACCAGGGAGGTTTTGGAAATGATTAGAAGCCTGATCTAAGCAGCTTTCTTTCTGTTGCAGCTCGGAAGAAGGAAAACTTAAAGTAGAAATGATTGCTAGGTTTTTGCAGTAAATATTAAGACTAAGAACTCTTTTTTTTTTCGGTTCCCACTCTCTCTCTCTCTCTCTGTGCCTTTCACACGCACACATGTATGTTTCCTTTTCTTGCAGTTGAATTTACTTAAAAGAGCTCGACTGACCACAGACTAATTCATTTTAGATTGCATATAGATTGATGGTTTTGGATTTGATTACTTGGGTTTGAATTTCATATCGTGGATCTGACATTGATGTTTATAAAAATGACCTTTTTTTTTTATAATTAATGAGGCATGTAGATGGTTCTGGGTACGCATAGAGGAAATCATATGATTCTTTCTGCAACTTCCGTTGGGGCAGTTTGACTTTTTTTAGATGTGAATTCACTGCCTTAAATACTGTACAGTTAGGTGATATTCGTTAATCAGGTACCACCTGTTTCCTTAAACAAAATTTTATCTAATATGTGGAAAGCCAAATAGCTGCGAGAAGTTTGGATGGTGATAATATTGATATACAAGCAAGTTTTGGGTGCACAGAATGACAATTCTCTCAGAATATTTGTAATTTCTTGTTGTCGTATTCTTATCTTTATTTGACATGGTTTATTTTCAGTGATGGGAAAACAGTTGGGGCTTGTCTTGACCGTAATGGACTTCGCCCTGCCAGATATTGGCGGACAATAGACAATGTTGTGTATGTTGCATCTGAGGTTTGTTTGCTTCATCATTGGCATTTTGTTCTCTGTGACATCAATTTTTTTGTGGAAGATATAAGCTAGCTTGAATATTAAACTCCTCCACTACCTGAGCGAGACCTTGAAGACATTTGAAATCCCTATCTGATATTATAATGTGGAATTGTGCTGCTGATGATTTTGAGATAGGGCACAGCTTCCTGGAATAAGTGTAGGTCTACGAGCAAGTCGATTGAAGCTGTGATTCCTATTCTGCTTCTCGAGCTGAGTTCATAAATAGAATGCTTGACTTGAGCACGAATAGGAACTTTGAGTTGAGCTAGAATCTTCACAACTTAATTATTTATGACCTGTGTGTATGATATATCAGTGGTACTTGCCTATATGTTCTATGTTTCATGTACATTTTATGTTCGATATTTCACATAAACATCATGGACTGATTACAATATCTTTATACTTTTCAGGTTGGGGTTCTACCAACGGATGATTCAAAAGTTGTAATGAAAGGACGTTTAGGACCTGGAATGATGATAACAGTCGATCTATCTAGTGGACAGGTTCGTTCAAAATTATCTTTAATGTGGATGGTGTTGCAATGAAATTCTTGGTATTATTGATTCTGTCAATAGTAGTTTGTTCATAATGGGCCGTTGTTGCCTAGTACATTGAATTCTCAAAGGTTCTTCCTCTACCTCTTTATAACTTGTTACGTATGTGTAAGTTCGATTTCCTAATGAGTTTCTAATACCTCAAAGTTGACATTTTTTTGGAAGTTTCTTGGCGTGAAACCACTGTACATTTTTTTTTTTTTACTTCCTTTGTACTTCTGTTTTATTAAATCAATTTTCTTGAAATTTTTGCTACTTGATAATCCATCTTTGGTTCAGTGTTATTCTAATATTCAACTTAGCCTGTGTGCAATGATAATTTACTGCACAATTGTCTCTTACAATATACTGGCATTTAGAGAAAGATGGAATCTGCTGCATGGTTGTATGTTCTTTGCTAAATTTAATTTATTATGCGTAGGTGTTTGAGAATACAGAGGTTAAAAAGCGAGTTGCACTATTGAATCCCTATGGGAAATGGGTGAATGAGAATCTCCGTTCATTAAAGCCTGCAAACTTTCTCTCAACGACCCTCATGGACAATGAAACAATATTGAGACGTCAACAGTAAGTTTTGTTTTCTTTTTGCAAGTTATTTTTTTAATTCGGATGCTTAGATGTGCCCGCACTCTTTCCCTAGATATCTAGTTAACTTGGGCCTATAAAAAATTCCTCTTGCTTCTACTCCACAAGTTTTATCCCGGAAATTTATGCTGTTCTTTTTGTGGGTGATAGAAAATGTGCTCATTAAGTGGGATATTGATCAGACCCATTGACCTCAGTTTAAAATAAGTAGTGTTTCTCATTTTTCCCAAATTCTTTGAATGTAAAACATGAGGACTAATAGGAGGCGACAATTTGAGGAATCCTAGTGGATTTGGACTGGTAACATTCAGTGCAAAATTTATATTACTCATACTTGGTCTGAGTTTTAATTTGGCTCCTCTTGTAGTGATTTAAGTTTTCATACATCTCAATTCTGTTTAAAATATTTAATGTCAAAGAAGATTAAAGATAGACGGGAGCTGGGTGCTATAGGATGGTTAACTAAGACTAATTGTAGGTAAAGTCCTTAATTTACATATTTTCTATGACTGATGTAAGAAAGGTTGAATGTCGGAGCAAGCAAATATACAAGGCCTTATATACAGTTGAATTAATAGATAAAATCCATAAAATGAAAGGTGCGATTGTTAGAAGACTTTTGACTGATGTTTATTCCTGCAGACAATTGATTCTGTACAGATCCTTTTTTTTTTTTTGGCCTTTTGTGTGTGTGTTTATGTGTAAATCAGTTTTCTGTGGGCATCATTTCACAGAGCTAGAGCACAGGTGCTGCTGGAGCTTGTTCTGCAGAAGGGTTGTTGGAAGTGCACATGACTGAAGATTAGGGATAACTTGATACTTTAGGTTTTGCGTTTGGATTTAAGGATTTGGATTTTGAGGGAAGGATTTGGCTAAGGACTTCATTTGACTCCAATATTGGGTGGATTCTACAACCATCATAATGATTGAAAAAGTAACTTGAAATGGTAACTAAATGATTTGAAATCCCAAGATACACAAATTACCTTAAAAAGTGCAGTGAAATTGTTATTATGTATTTGAAGTTCTTAGCTCCCAAATCCTTCAATCCAAAACACACCCTTAGTTATTTTGGCATGATCACCTCCTATATTAGATTTTTCAGCTTGATTGAGACCAGTAAAGAATTTTCACTGTATTGCTTTCTTTTATCTGACTACATGTGGTATTGTTAAGACTGAAGTGGCTTAATGGTACTATTTGGAAGGAAATACTATAGAGAGAAGGGACCATGAATAATAGGGAGCTCGCCGTCCCCCTCATATCTTTTAATACCTTGCTGAAACTGAAGTCTGTTCAAGATACATTTCAGATTTATCTTGAAAAGGACTACCTTCTCCTCCAAAAGAAAGTCTTTAGGGTTTTGTTTTGTTGGACTGCAGCTGTGATTGATATGACTCTACTGCTTCTTGTTTTCTGTTACACAACAGAGCATGTGGATATTCTAGTGAAGATGTTCAAATGGTGATTGAGACAATGGCTGCTCAAGGGAAGGAACCTACTTTTTGCATGGGGGATGATATTCCATTGGCAGTATTGTCTAGAAGGCCACATATGCTCTATGATTATTTCAAGCAACGATTTGCTCAGGTTTGCACTATTTTCATGAAAATCCTGTCAACTTTAAGCACACTACTGTCTTCAATAGATGTGGTAGTTTCAGACTGCTATATGAATTTATGTCTGATGTGGCATGTAACCAGTCCCAGCTAAATCAGCGGTGTGAGTGACATTCATATATTTTAACAAAATCATTAATGTCTTGTTTGGGGCCTGTATCTAAGTTGACCTCATAGGGTACTATGTTGTTATCATATTTTGCATAAATTTTTGAATATGGCTTTTCATAGCTCTTGGGATTTTTTTAGATCTGATTTGGTTAACTAGGTGGTTCTACATATGTGCCAAACCAGGTTACAAATCCAGCTATAGATCCTCTTAGAGAAGGATTGGTCATGTCTCTTGAAGTCAACCTTGGTAAGCGAGGAAACATACTAGAAGTCTGTCCCGAGAATGTCTCACAGGTACTTATGTATTTCCTTAATTCCATGAAGCATTGAATGCAAAAAGTTTCCTGTTCTTTTAACAAGATATTATTCTCTATACAACTTAAAATTTTCATTTAACCAGGTGATTTTGTCGAGCCCTGTGCTGAATGAAGGGGAGCTCGAGTCTTTATTGAAAGATACATACTTGAAACCCCAAGTTTTACCTACATTTTTTGATATAAGGAAAGGGGTCGAAGGTTCACTGGAAAGAACACTGTCCAAGCTTTGTGAAGCTGCTGATGATGCTGTTAGAAATGGTTCTCAGCTTCTTATTCTCTCCGACAGGTCTGATGAGCTGGTAAGCTTTTCATCTTGATGCAATTACTTTTATTAATGTCAATTGCAATGCCATGAATGACTTTTGAAATGAATTTTTCACAAGGTGATCTGGGTAAGAACAGCGTGACAACCACAATGGGAGGAAAAACTAAATTTTTTCTGGAGTGATACAGAATAAATGCAACGTTATACCTTCCTTTTTGTTGATTTCTCAAAACGATAATATCTACCTTCATTAATCATAATCATGGGTTCTATATCTCCAGACTTAATGTTGATCATCTTGTTGCTTATGTTAATTTGATTTCTTTTAGTTCTGCTTTATGCAGACTCAGTCATATGCTTGACATAACTCCTGTGCCTTTTCAGCAATAGGCTTGTCTAGATCGAGCATTTGTTTCTTTACTTGCTCTTGCTATACAAATATTTAAAGATAGATTATGGGTGCGATTACTCTTTGCTTTTATCAGGAGGCAACTCGGCCTGCAATTCCAATACTTCTTGCTGTGGGTGCTGTTCACCAGCATCTAATTCAGAATGGACTGCGAACGCAAGCTTCCATTGTTGCTGATACGGCTCAGTGCTTCAGTACTCATCAGTTTGCTTGTTTGATTGGATATGGTGCAAGGTCACTGTTGTTTTATGTTTGCATTGTGCAATTATCTGCTTGAAGTAGTCAGTATCTGAAGAATGTTACTGGATTTCATACATCACAGTATCCCCAGTTGACCATATACTGATTTATTGTTTTATTTTTTCTGCTGTTATTTATGTATTTAATTTTCTGTTGTATTGTTCTTGACATGCATATTGGGAAAAAAGTACTTGGTTGTCTACCTTCATGGAAAACTTTTGTGCAGCATTTTACTCAAAGAAAAAATTTGCTCATATACACTGAATATTCATATGTCTCATATGTATTTGCACCTTTGATGATTCTGTAAGACTAAGTAACTTGAGGGATTTTTTCTAAATTCTTCTATACAATAATATTTACAGCTGTAGACATTGTGGCATTCAAAAAGTCAAAGCAATATGTATATGGCATTAAAAAAAATTTAAATAAATAAATAATAAAACTAAAAAATTAGTGATGAATCATTTAGTGAGATGTCTAGATTTTGTTAATAGCCTGCTCTATTGAGGAAAATTTGCTGATTCTTTTTATGTCTGTTAACCCATGGGAAGCATATGCGTGTCTACCCACATATGATCTATATTATTACTAGCTCAAAACTAGACGTTCTTCTTCTTCTTCGTTGCATCCTTTTCATGATCAATATCTCTCATTGATGCATGCTGCATCCTTTTCACTATCAATCTTCTTCTCTGCATCCATTACATGATCAATCAGCCTTGTATTACTCTTGATGTGATCTATCTTTGCAGTGCTGTGTGCCCGTACTTGGCACTAGAGACATGTCGTCAATGGAGGTTGAGCACTAAAACTGTGAACCTGATGCGGAATGGAAAAATGCCCACTGTTACCATTGAACAGGCTCAAAAGAATTTCTGCAAGGTTTGTATACCACTGCTGATTGTAGATTTTTTAAGTAGTCTTTTTTGCTTTTTGCTTATTTTCTTCTTCTCAAGTTTCTTAAATAATACCTTTTTTTTAAGGGTCTTGGATCCTGTTAGCTTCATTTAGTTGCTATTGAAATGTTGTCTTGTATAGGAACTTGATGTATAGTTAGCAGTTCTCCTTACTAGCTTGGGAACCATTCAAAATACAGGACTTCTTCCTAAATGGAAATCTTTGATTGGTGTTTCATATCACGTCTGAGTTGCTAAAGAGACTGATTTGTAGTTACATTTCCAAAATATATTAAAAGAATCATTTTAAGGCTGCAGAAATTTTTGAATTTGAACATGTATTTTCA
Source organism: Paulownia fortunei (assembly GCA_019321725.1). Taxonomy (NCBI): domain Eukaryota; kingdom Viridiplantae; phylum Streptophyta; class Magnoliopsida; order Lamiales; family Paulowniaceae; genus Paulownia; species Paulownia fortunei. Next base: position 1,787,805 of record CM033107.1, on the reverse strand, counting down.
TGGAGCAGATGTATTAGTGTGGTGACTGTGTCATACTATTTCTTTGCTTTCAATAGTATACTTGATTGAAGTGCTTAATGGTTTCTCTTTATTCCTTTTGGTGATAATTGTTGGCTGAATATTCTGAACGGGAAGTGCTCCTAAATTCTATTTCAGGCGGTTCGATCTGGCCTTCTGAAAATTCTCTCAAAAATGGGCATCTCATTGCTCTCTAGGTATCATTACATTTTCTAGACTTCTTTTAAGTTTATAATTTTCCAAGGTGTTGCATGCTATGGTTTTTCTTGTTTTCCTATTATATATATATTTTTTACTTAAGTAACTTAACAAGTCTAAACTAAACTACTTGCCTTTAGTTATTGTGGTGCACAGATATTTGAAATTTATGGATTGGGCAAAGATATAATTGACATTGCTTTTTGTGGGAGTAATTCAAGTATTGGTGGATTGACTTTGGATGAGGTAATAATCCCAATTGGAATGAATCATTTTGTTGAGTTCTTGTTGCTTTGGCACTTCTTGATTGATAAGTTTTATTTTACAACATTACATAAGCTTCGTCTTTGTGAGCTGAGACAATGCTAAGAGAAGAACTTGTTCTTTAACATACGATATGGAGGGGCTTCTCAGTGCATTTGAATGTTATCTAGTGCAAATATTTTGTGACAGTACAAATAAACTGCTTTATGGTGCAGTGATGTGATGTTTTCTGAATATTTATTGCTCTTGTTAAATGTAAATTAATTAACTTGTGGAGATGTCTTTTCACATCTAGATGTTGCAGTTGGGCAGATATATTCTTGATGTGACAGATGACTTATTTGTCAAGAATGTATCTTAATTCTGTATACATTTGTAGGTAACTTATTGTTCCGTGTAGTGTTGTATGGCTCGGACTTATTTGGAAACTTTTTGTGTTATTCTTAAGGTTGTAAAGAGTTGAGATAGCATGTTTTATTTTACTCAAGAATTTGATAATAGGCTGCTAAATGATGAAGACGGTGGTGAAAATGTTCCCTAATCTTGAGGTGAAGAATAAGGTTGAGTTTCCTATTTCTATCTTTATATTCATGCAGAGTTTGTATTGCTCAATAAATAACTTGGCTGGTTTTGTAGTTGGCTAGATGAAAATGATCTCCTGTTGGCCTAGGACATGGCCCTTGAATTCTAATTGCTTTCTAACTTTGTTGCTTCCAAGTTCACTGTTGAGCAGGGCATCAAATCTCTTGGTTTCTTTTTTCTTTATCGATGAACTGAATTTGGCAGTGACGGGATATTGTGATAATTTATTTGTGCTTTACCTTTCTGCTGTTAAAATTTTGGCTTTTCAATTTCCTTAACATTTTACAATTTTTGCAGTTGGCAAGGGAGGCTTTGTCATTTTGGGTTAAGGCTTTCTCAGAAGATACAGCTAAAAGACTTGAAAATTTTGGGTTCATACAATTTAGGCCCGGAGGTACATGATTTTGGACACTTTTGACTGTAACTTGTTTTGCTGTATGAGCAGAATCCATATATTTCATGCACATTATGTTTTTGTTTCAGCAAATTTTAGTCTTTTAAGCAAAAAAGTGCTGAAAACCTTTTTCCTTTTTCTGATGAAAGGTGAATATCATGGTAACAATCCAGAAATGTCAAAACTGCTTCACAAAGCTGTACGACAAAAGAGTGAAACTGCATATTCAGTTTACCAGCAGCATTTGGCCAACCGACCTGTGAATGTGAGTTGTTGTAGTGATAGTGAGCGCTCTTTGAAATTTCTGCATTTTTTATAATTTTTATTTTCTAGAGCTTCTCTGGCAAAATAGTGAAGCTTCATTTTGTGTTCTTTTCAAATTTAGTGCTGTTTGAAATTCTGGAAAGCATCAAGTTATGTCAATTTCAAGCCTTCATCCCCTATACTGGCACTTATCATTTGACCAGATGATCTGTAATCAATGAACTATATTTATGTTTGCTGATTTCAGGTTCTTAGGGATCTTCTTGAGTTCAGGAGTGATCGTTCACCAATCCCAGTTGGAAGGGTTGAGCCTGCGTCATCAATTGTACAGCGATTTTGTACTGGTGGCATGTCGCTCGGAGCTATTTCCAGGGAAACTCATGAAGCAATTGCTATTGCAATGAATAGATTAGGCGGGAAATCTAATTCTGGAGAAGGGGGTGAGGTAATTAATTGTAGTTTATATATAACCAATTTTCTGAGAGCATATCAGGTTATGTATCTGGCTAAATATGAATTCAAGTCTTATTATTTGTAATACCACTAGAACCCAACTCGATTCCAAAAAGAATTTTCTAAGTCCAAATGAAATGAAAAAATTGAAGTATGAATATGCACCTACCCATAAATAAATTTCCTGTAGTGAAGTTTCGATATGTTAATTGCCATTTTGATTTTCATTTTATCAGTTGAATGTATGTAGACTTAACTCTCTTTTATTAAAATTTTCCCTTTCTGATTGGATTTTGACTGAATGATTGATTACTGATTGGAGGCAAAGATTGATTCTCAAAAGATTTGTAACTCCTGATGGTTGTAGAAATGTGACTCTGCATTGATCTCAGTCAAATACATTTTGTATTCTGTTTCGCCATCTGTGAAATGTTTTCTGTTTGCTGTCTAATATTAAAGTTTCACCTTCATCTAGGATCCAATTCGCTGGAGTCCACTTACTGATGTTGTTGATGGATACTCTCCAACGTTGCCACACCTTAAAGGTCTTCAAAATGGTGACACTGCTACAAGTGCCATAAAACAGGTATAAATGCATTTATGTTGTACTATTATCTTGGGGTTATCTAGGGGTGTAAACGAGTGGAGCTAAAGTCGAGCTCCACAAAATTTGAAGGCTCGAGCTCAAGCTCGAGTATGTTATTATGAGCTGAGCTTAAAGCAAATGAATTAAGCTTGAGGTTGGCTCGTTGGCTCGTTTAAAATCGAACTGGGCCCTACCTCGAGCTCGAGCTAAAGTTTGGTTTTAATTATTTTTCTGAATTAAAATAATATAAATTGGAAAGGAGTGGCCTTGCTGGAGGTGTGGTGGTGTGCAGCTCCAGACGTAGAGGTGAGAGACTGGAGGCGGATGAAGGGGCGGATCTGGTGGGCAGGGGGGAGCTTACCAATCAGATTTGGCATGACTGAAGAAAAAAACTAAGAGAGATTTATGGAGAGTTTGAAGTCTAAGGGCAGTGGGAGAGAGTTTTGGGGCAACTGGTAAGATGGATGCTTGAGATTGTGGTGCGTGAATTGTGAAGTTTGTGTGTGTGTGTGTGAGAGAGAGCATGAAGGGGGGTTGGGAGATGGATGAATAGTGAAGTTTGTGTATATGTGTGAGAGAGAGAGGGTGGAATCGTTTGAATGGGAAAGAGGAGAGAGTGGTGTAGCGCATATTATTTAAAAATATAAAAATGTTTTGAAAAATAGTACTCGGGCTGGTTCACGAGCTTTTGAAAGATAGAATTGAGCTCAATTTTGGCTTAATAAAAAGCTCAAGCTCTAGTTGAGCTCTTGTCGTGCTGGTTCGTGAGGCGCGTGAGCCAGCTCGACTCAACTTAGAACCCTACAGTTTGTACAATTACAGAATACAGAATGCTTATCAATTTGTACAGAATACAGATTTGTATTCTAATGAGCAATAAAAAATTTGAATTTGATTTTTCAGGTAGCTTCAGGGCGCTTTGGTGTGACTCCAACATTCTTGGCTAATGCTGATCAACTAGAAATAAAAATTGCTCAAGGTGCAAAACCTGGTGAAGGTGGCCAACTGCCAGGGAAAAAAGTTAGTGCTTATATTGCGAGGTTGAGGAATTCAAAACCTGGTGTCCCTCTTATATCCCCACCTCCACACCATGACATTTATTCTATTGAGGATCTTGCTCAATTGATTTATGACCTTCATCAGGTTGAGTGCTCTGAATATTTGTTATGCTACTAGTAACTATCGAAGTAATTCTGGACCTTTGGGTTGACAAATATATGGATTGGACAGGTCAACCCTAAGGCTAAAGTATCTGTAAAGCTCGTGGCAGAAGCAGGCATTGGCACTGTGGCTTCTGGAGTTGCAAAGGGTAATGCTGATATCATACAGGTAGGCATTGATTAGACAATCCATTTCTGTGCTGTTCTGAAGTTAAAATTAGTAATACGATTTTCTATGAATCAATACCTGGTACTTGGTTTAAAGGGATCTTTCTCGTAGAATTTGAATCAAAGTCGGCCTAATCTTGTTTTTTAGGGGTGGGGGTTGGTTTTTGTGGTTTCAGTTCAAAGATGCTCTTTCTTTTGGAACCTCTTTTTTAATGTCTTTTCTATGCACTTCTTTAATGCTATGATTCAACCGCATTGCTGGATATTGTTGGTTTGGTTTGAAATGTGAAACACAGTTAAGTTTTCTTTATGATGTATAAAACATTACACGTTTGCCTTGTAGGGGGGACTAAATGTTTTTTTATGAGAACTATTATTATTGTTATGTGAAAATCTTAAAGGCTTTTACTCAGGTGCTATGCAAAAAGAACTAAATCTGTAGTAACCACCAATATGCTTGACCTGGTTTGCAGATTTCTGGACATGATGGTGGAACTGGAGCTAGCCCTGTTAGTTCCATCAAGCATGCTGGTGGTCCTTGGGAACTTGGGATTACCGAAACACACCAGGTTTATTTCACTTTTTGATAAATGAAATCTTCTTTTTGATCTGATTTTAGTACGAAGTTGATTAATTTTTTTTTTCCTTTTCTTTCGGTGGGGGTGGGGGTGACGGTGTTTGGGTTATTTGAAATCATTTTTAGACACTCATTGAAAATGGGCTTAGAGAAAGGGTAATTCTCAGAGTTGATGGTGGCTTCAAAAGTGGGTTTGATGTCCTGATGGCTGCATCAATGGGTGCTGATGAGTATGGATTTGGTTCTGTTGCTATGATTGCCACTGGCTGTGTAATGGCCCGTATTTGCCACACCAATAATTGTCCTGTTGGTGTTGCCAGTCAGGTGAGCAGGATTCCTGGATAATGCTGTCGTTGTTCATCGCAACAATTTCATATTTGTATGGTATTCGGTAATTGCTTCAATTGAATTTTATGCAGAGAGAAGAGCTAAGAGCTCGTTTCCCTGGTGTGCCTGGTGACCTTGTCAATTACTTCTTATATGTTGCAGAAGAGGTAATTGGCATTTCTGCTTCCTTAATGATAAACAAATGTCGTTTCAAGATGCTTCAATATTTTTATTTTCAGGCTAGTAGAGCTGTATTACCTTTAGTTTTGAACCGTTTCCCAATTGCTAGGATTGAGATGATTTGTAGTTGGATTATCGTATGCTGTTAAAAGCAAGCATTCTACTTAGGACTTTGGATTAACTGAGTGGACAATCTCATATAGAGTCAATTTCTTTCGTTTTTTTGGGTTGAGTATGGGATGGGTTTGTTAGAAATTGACTATGAAGGGTGGGTCTCTGTTATCTGCTCAAGCTCTGCTATGAAAAAGAAATAGTGTTCATAGGACATATATCCTGCCAATGGAGGAATGCTAGTTGACAGATGGAATCTATACTTAGACCCTTCTTCAAGCCTGATCTAGTCTATTTATTACTTCAAGTTGACTAATAATACAGTGAATTTCATGTTGAAGACTCGAAAGGACTTGATATGGTGAATTCTAACCTATGGTGGTTGAATTATTGTCATCACCTATTGAATGCCACCAGCTGGAAAACTGATATGTATTAGTTCCCCCTGCTGACCCTGATTACCATCCTAGATTTTTTTAACTTCTACATTCATGATCAGCACTTTTGCAGCAGCAGAGGTTGGCATTGGCATATTTAGTAAGATATGGTTATAAAATATCTTCTTATGTCGCAACATGTACATAAATTTGTTGAAGCTCAATTTGGAATATGCTTCCGACACATTTCCTTGGGGTCGCTGGTATATGCAAATTTACAAGAATGAAAAATTTGATGGAAGTAGAGCATTCGATGGATATACCAATTCTTAGCAGGAAGCCTACCAAGTTGTTGAATTGATTAAGCAATGAAAAATTCGATAAAAGCAGAGAATTTGATAGATAACTATTGCATTTATTTTTTTCTTATCAGGATGTCTACCAAGTAGTTGAAATTCATAAAAGAGTCTCCAACAATTTTGTATATGAAGATTTTTGGGGAAGAAAAGATATTCTGCATATTATTGAATGATTGCAGAGTAACAACTTAAATAGAGATAACTACCTAAAAAACTAGAACAAGAGGATAAGAACAAACATAAAAACCTATCCTTATCTGAGTAACAACTTCAAATTTTATTATCAGAAAATCTAAATAAAAAAACTTATTTTCCATCACTCCCCTCGAGTTGGAGCATAGATATCTATCATGCCCAACTTGCTGATTAGATGTTCAAAATTAGGTCGAAGAAGTCCCTTTGTCAAAATGTCGGCAGTTTGCTGAGTTGTAGGAACGAATGGCAAGCAAATGATGCCAGCTTCAAGCTTCTCTTTTATGAAGTGTCGGTCAATCTCTACATGCTTAATCCGGTCATGTTGAACAGGGTTATGGGCAATGCTAATCGCAGCCTTATGATCACAGTATAACTTCATTGGATGTTCTGCCTTCTTCTGTAGCTCCTCTAAAACTCGCCTTAACCACTGAAGCTCACATATTCCTTGTGCCATTGCTCTGAACTCAGCTTTTGCACTACTTCGAGCCACCACACTCTGTTTCTTGCTTCTCCAAGTCACTAAGTTTCCCCAAAGGAACATGCAATATCCATAGGTTGATCGTTTCTCAGTAACTGATCCAGCCCAATCAACGTCTGTAAAAACTTCAACATTTCTTTGCTCGCTTTTGCAAAAGAATAGTCCTTTACCTGGTGTATTCTTCAAGTACCTAGGAATTCGGCAGACTAAGATGTTCCTCGTAAAGGGCATGCATAAACTGACTTACCACACTCACTGCAAAAGCAGTCGTGTATGTGACAAGTAGATCAATTTGCCTACCAATCTTTGGTACCGAGTAGTATCTGCTGGAGTTCCTTCACCTTTTTCCCATAGTTTCACATTTGGATCCATAGGTGTATCAGCGGGTCGACAACCACTCATCCCTGTCTCTTTCAAAAGATCCAATACATACTTCCGTTGTGACACAACAATCCCCTTTTTAGAACGAGCAACCTTCATATCGAGAAAATATTTAAGCGACGCCAAGTCTTTTATTTCAAATTCCGACGCCAAGCATTTCTTCAACCTGTCATCTCTGTTAAGTCATCTCTTGTAAGGATGATATCATTGATATACACTATCAATACTGCTATCTTTCCTACGGCTGAAAACTTTATGAACATGGTATGATCGGTTTGACCCTAAGAGTATCCTTGCTTCTTCACTGAACGCGTAAACTTCTCAAGCCGGGCTCTTGGAGACTGTTTGAGCCCATATAAGGACTTTTTCAATTTACACATTTCAAACCAAACTTGTTTTCCAAACCTAGAGGAGAATCCATTTATACCTCTTCTTCTAAGTCGCCATTGAGAAAAGCATTTTTGACGTCCAATGGCTGTAACGGCCAATCTAGATTTGCAGCAATCGAAAGAAGTACTCTTATTGTATTCATCTTTGCTACTGGTGTGAAAGTTTCAGAGTAGTCTATGCCATAGGTCTAAGTAAAGCCTTTTGCCACCAATCGAACTTTGTATCTCTGTAGTGAGCCATCAGAGTTGTACTTGACTGTAAACACCCATTTGCATCCAACAGTTGTCTTCCCCTTTGGTAAGGTTACTACATCCCAGGTCTTGTTCTTCTCTAGAGCACTCATCTCCTCAAGAACAGCTTCCTTCCATTCGGGAACAATTAGAGCATCTTGCACATTTTTGGGAATTTCTACACAAGAGAGTTGTGAAGTGAGGGCAGCAAATGAAGGAGATAACGCTTATATGACACAAAATTTGACAAAGGATGTTTAGTACAGGACCTACTACCTTTCCTATTGGCAATTGGAATATTAAGATCATGGCATGGCACAGAAGAATCAGAATTAGAGGCATTCTCATTTGACTTACAAACCTTCAGATGATCTGTCCTCAGGTTGGAGTCTTGGCCTTGTGGCAAAGTTGAGTCATCCTTTCTTCGCATCCAGTTCTTCCTTGAGTAAATCATCACTTTACCTGTAATTTTGTCAGTGTTCATTTCTCTAGTGTTTTGATCCTTTTTTGGCATGCCCTAACTTTCAGATTCTAAAATACCTAATTCCAGACTTGGTTGTTGATGTTTAGTGTTTTCTACACTTGGAATATCACTCTCTAAAGCTGGTCGTAGGTCATTAGAGGTCTACACCATATTCTCTCCTTTACTTATGCCCTGATTCAAATTCTCCTCACAGCCTGTGCCTATATTTTCCTCACAGATTCAATTGTAACAGCTTGGTCTTCAATTCATATATCTGAGATGAATTTTCCAAATCAGAGTATGTTTCTCGGATTGCATCCCACACGTCTTTGGCTGTTGGGAAGAACATAAATGGCTTTCCAAGGGCGGGCTCCATAGAGTTGATTAACCAGGCAATGATCATGGAGTTTTCAGACTTCCATGTCTTGAATTTGGGGTCTTCTTCTGCTGGTTTTGTCAATTCGCCTGTAAGATAGCCAATTTTGCCTTTGCCATCTATCACCAGTTTCACCGATTGAGCCCACTCTAAATGATTATTGCCATTGAATTTGTGAACAGTTTTCTGAAGTGAGCTTGATATTTCAGAAGTGCTTAATGAGACAGCAGCGCCAATTTGTGTTTCCTCTGTTGTTTCCTTGGTGGAGTAACCAGGTTTGGTGGCACCTGTCATAGCCGTTTTGGTCATCAAGAAACCCTAGGTCAGAGCCGAAGCTCTGATACCATGAAGATTTTTGGGGAAGAAAAAATATTCTGCATATTATGGAATGAGTTGCCACGTAACAACTTAAATAGAGATAACTACCCAACAAACTAGAACAAGAGGATAAGAACAAACATAATAACCTATCCTCATCTGAGTAACAACTTCAGATTTTATTATCAGAAAATCTAAATAAAAAATCCTATTCTCCAGCAGTATGAAAAGTTGATATTAAGGCAATGGAAAGTTAGAAAGATATTGGATAAGGAGCTAACTTTTGAGTTCTTTGAGAAGTAGACTAGTATTAAGTATTGATATTTCCCTTTCTTAAGAGGCACTGTCACCCTTAGGATATTGCATATCATATCCAGCTTCCTCCTTTCAGTAACTGGCCATTTGTTTCTGCCAAGCACACTTCTCATTCTGCCATTGGCCTCCATGTTTCGGCTTCTATGACTAGATTCATGATCTTTTGTATGCTTAAGCTGATGCCTGTTTGCAATCTTCTGCCAGGTAAGAGGCATGTTGGCCCAATTGGGCTATGAGAAACTGGACGACATAATTGGCCACACAGAGCTTCTAAGACCTCGAGATATTTCATTGATGAAGACTCAGCATCTTGATCTCAGTTATATTCTTTCAGTAAGTATATTATATAAGCTTCCAACACCTAAGATGAACTGCTAACGGTTGAGTTTGTAAAATAATATGGTTCTGTTCTAGAGTGTTGGATTGCCAAAATGGAGCAGCACTATGATCAGGAATCAGGAAGTTCACAGTAATGGTCCTGTTCTGGATGATACATTGCTTGCAGACCCAGAGGTAATAGTTAAATTAAAATTAAAGCTTTCTTGTAAGAAAAGAACTAAATTATGATCACAGTGCATATATGGTTTGTTTATAATAGCAAATCTTTCCAATAGTAATTTATCATGCTTTGCTATTTAGTTGGCAGGTGATGCCCTATATTTTAATAAATCACCTATAGATAGTACTCTAGAAAATGATCTATGACCAAAATTTTAAAATGAATTGGTAGGAATTATTTCAATGATTTTCTGTTTCAGAGATTTAGAAAATAAATCCTTTCCTACTCTCTTTAAGATGATGTTTTGAGCTTCTAATTTAAGAATGCTGTGATTAACTTTTGCTGGTGTGGATGATTAAAAATTGTCATTATTGGTTGATTAAGTTAGAAAAGTAGCTATATTACCTTGCTGCAACAGGTACACATACTTAAAACTGAGATGTTTTTGCATTTATGAAGTGTAGTAAATCAATTTATCTAAGAAATTGTAGTCCGGAAATGAATAGCTAGTGCAGGAACAGACATGAGCATGCTTTTACTGATCTATATTTGCCATGATGGTTATTGTGACATTGATGGATGTATGGAGGCCTAGGGGGGCCTTCACCCCTCCCACCACATCCCCAACCCCCAGAATCCACATATAATGTACCCTGTGTAATAGCATATCTGCATATGATACATATCTCCTAATTATATAATGGATTCCCCACAAGGAAGAACTCACCCCCCCAGGCTGAAAGTGCAAAGCAATACTAAATGTAATGCACGTTGTCAAAAAGATAATATACGTTACACATCATTAATCCTAATATTTTTGCTTTTTTTTTTTTTAATTAGTTGCAATTGCTGTGGTAGTTAGTTCCTACAGAAATCATCCAACACATGATTAATAATTACTCTTTCGTGGCTATTTTAGTTTTTTGGTGAGGCAATTTTACTACTAGATTTATTAAAATTGGATATTGATTTCTTTTTATGGGGGTGTGATTGTGTTCCAATTGCCTTAATTTCAATCTTTCTACTTGTTCGGTGTATTGTTAAGCTTAATCATAGTTTTCTATATCCTATGAAATAGAAAGAGAGAATGTTATTAGTTTTTCGCAGTGTTGATCACCTGCCTGGTTTTCAATTACAAATTTTACTTTCCAATTTTAAAAAATAAATTGGTGAATAATTTGATGAAATATAAGTACTTCTAGTCCTTTCTTAGAATAATATTTGGAGTTTCATTTCCTATTATTAAACTGCTGGCATGGATATATTATGTTAATTTATAAATTTTGTTTACTAACTTCTACTTAGTATAGGTGATCAATAAATTGTGAAACAACAAATCATAGGGATGCTAGCTATAAACTGATGCATTTTTTTTAAAAAAATGTCGAACCTCAATCCTAAATAACCCAAAATTTGAATCATCAAATTTTGTGCCAAATGTTCAAATTTGTAGATTATTTGATTATATATATTGAGAGAGGAATTGCACATAAACTTGTTATAAATTTGATATAGATGAACTTTATGATATGAAAAAATGTGGTGCATCATGGAGATAAATGTTTATTTTGAATTCGTTATATTCTTTGAAATATATATAACTATTATTGAATCTAGTTTTTGTTTATACTTTCTACGTCTGATTTTCTATGAAAATCAAAATAGATTAATTTTTTTTTAACTGTCCACAAAAATTGTCTGAACTTTCTTGCTGGTAATAGCTTCTTGTCCCCCTCAATCTTCAGTTCTGGATCCATCCCTATTTTGTGATACGTAACTTTCGTGTTATCAGACACTTTATATCTCTCGGATGAAAGAGATTCAATTCTTTTCTAGTTCTTATACTGGTCTCAACTATTGTTATGTATATGGAAGAACCTAATTTGCATCTTGACAATCTTCTCTCCCCCCATGCAGATAGCTGAGGCTATTGACAATGAAACGGTTGTGAATAAATCTGTAGAAATATACAATGTGGACAGGGCAGTGTGTGGGCGTATTGCAGGTGTAATCGCAAAGAGATATGGAGACACTGGTTTTGCTGGGCAGCTAAATATAACGTAAAGCAATGACATTTGTGGAGAAATAGCATTCTGTCAAGTGTTAATCTTATCTAGAATGGCCTTTTTTGGATATGATGTGTTTCTTTTCCTTGTTTGTAGATTCAAAGGAAGTGCTGGGCAGTCATTTGCTTGTTTTTTGACACCTGGCATGAACATCCGACTAGTAGGAGAAGCTAACGACTATGTGGGGAAGGTAACTTGATCAATCTTTTACCTGCAATCTTACTATGCTGGAAATGCTTTTGACGGATCATTACCGGTACTTTTTGTATTATCTTGTTTACAATATTGTCACTTATAATGCTATTACTTAATTTATGCACTTTCTGGAACTGTGTTTGCAAGTAAATATTGTGGCTAGAGTCAGCAGGCTGTAAGCTAGACATGTCTATAATCATGTTTCATTTTGTCATGCTAGACATGTCTATAATCATGTTTCATTTTGTCAATCTTTTTCCTGAATTCTATGCCATAGTCATGTTGCATATTTATCTGACCATTTACCATTAATAAAAGTTCAATCCTACTTGTCATTTTTAGTATCTAACAATGCGGATTTATATAAGGGTATGGCTGGAGGTGAATTGGTCGTGACTCCTGTTAAAAATACTGGGTTCACTCCTGAGGATGCGACCATAGTTGGAAACACCTGCTTGTATGGAGCAACAGGTGGTCAGGTCTTTGTCAGAGGGAAAGCTGGGGAGCGTTTTGCTGTGAGAAACTCACTGGCCGAAGCAGTGGTGGAAGGAACTGGAGATCACTGTTGTGAGTACATGACAGGCGGTTGTGTTGTTGTCCTTGGAAAGTGAGTACACACTTTTTATATTACATGATGTGGAAAATGTCTGAGAGAACTTTCATGAGTCCTGAGTTCTTGCCTTTGAACAGGGTGGGTAGAAATGTGGCAGCTGGTATGACCGGAGGTTTGGCTTACATTCTTGATGAGGATGATACCCTTATTCCAAAGGTTTGTATCAACAAACATCTTTTGCCAAGTTGCTTTTCATGTATTAGTGTGGTCACATTGAGTTATTCTATTTGTCTGCTGTCATGCTAATGCATTGTGTTTTTATGTTTTAATTATATCATACAACAATGTCAACAGGTGAACAAGGAAATAGTAAAGATCCAGAGAGTGGTTGCTCCAGTCGGCCAAATGCAGCTTAAGAGCCTTATTGAGGCCCATGTTGTAAGTATATGGCCATAACTTTTTTTTTGAATGGGGCAGTTGATATATACGAGTTCTTGGATAATTATCCTCAGCTATATTATCATTTGGAAAGCGCGGCCCTACCCCTTGTGGAAGGGGAGGAGAGAAATCACTCTTGGGGTTTTGCAGCTATTTGCTTGATGCTTACATCCCAAATGCTCTCTTTTTCAAGGCCAGACTATTTTTCTCTTTTACCTAGTACTGTAAATAATTTAGTGAGAGATATTATTATTAATTTGGTTTGATTTAGTGAAAATTTAAACAGAAGGAAGTCAGAATTTATATTATGTTTGGAACATAATTGAACCATGTGATACCAAAAAATTACCAATATTAAATTTTATTTTGATTTAAAGGTCGCCTCTTTTCAACTATTTGGTGTCAGGAAACCACAGAGGGCTAATTTGTCATACTTTCTTCACAAAATGTTTCATATTCTGTGGCATATGGCCATTATGGCAATTTGGATTGGGCTTTTGTTTTAGTTTGGGTCTTTCTAGTCTCAGATGGTTAGTATTGTTAAAATGGGCCTGGGTTATCGGGTTAACCAATTATTATTTTCTGGCTGCCTGGGCTACTTGGGTTGCAACTCGACCCAATCCAATTCTCTTGGGTTTAAGATGAGGTCATCCGGGTTGATCTGTACCAAGTTAAACTCTTACATATTATAAATATATATTAAATATATAAAATATTTTATTCAATATAAAATTTTCATGAATAAGACATTTTTGAGTGTGTGTTTGTAAAATGTATAACATGAGATGCAACGACAAATTAAAACATAAAATTCGAAGTAAATTTGTGTTAAATTCTTAGACACTGTCGAAGAATTTACCTCCTTAACTTGAAGCATTTTAGTGTCATTATTTCAATATTGAATTCTAAAATCTTGTTCCCGTTTGGCCATTATTAAAAAAATGTAGATGAATTCTTAAATCTTGTACCCTTTTGGATAAATAATAACCCTAAAAATATATTACTCCGAGTAAATGAAAAAAGGGGTTCAATATATATTCATTATTATGGGGATGGCAATGAATAATTTGATTGGTTGAGGTTTAGTATTTTCTTTGTAACATAGGCACGGGTCGAAAATTGAGTTGGTGTCAAAGTTTTGGACAAGAACACACCCTTTATCGTATAATAGGATTATCTCTATTTAGATGTTATCGCCTGGGTACTATTCAAATGAAATTATGAATTTTTTGAATTATAATAACTAAATATGTTAACTTACAATAGTGTAAAAATGTACATTGATTCACAAACTCAATTAAATTATACATCTGAGTGGATGACTCAATTTTACTAGAAATTTTCTTTTCCCCATAAAATAAAGGGTAAAATTCATTTGTCCCATTAAAAATTTTATACGACTTTCTCCTGTGAACTATATCGTATAACATTCATCCCTCTAATGTCAATTGACATTAATAACCTCAACCAATATTTTTCATTTGTTTTTTATCTTCCTTTTCATCAATTTTCTTTTACTTTTCTTTTTCATCATTCTTTTTTTTTTTTCTTCTTCTTCTTCCCCACCCCACGTACCCACCCTAGACCCCTTACCCACAGCCCTGCAACTCCCATCTGCCCAAATTCTGGCGTTAGGTAGAGAATTAGAAGGAAGAAAAATAAAAATTGTTAAAAAGAAAAGCAAGAAATTAAAAAAAAAAAAAAGTTATGCTTATGGGTATTAATGTCAATTCAGAAGATGTATAAAAGGGGTCAAAGCCAAGTTGGGGGGGGGGGGGGGGGGGGGTGTGGCGGGGAATGTAGTTTACCCAAAGGTAAAATAAATCGACCAAGACTCTAAAGAGTCAAAAGGACAAACAAAAACATTCCGCATAGGAAATCGAATATCTGAAAAACCTAGTCAAAGTGTGCAGCAGTACATACATGAATCCAAGGCGCCATGCAGCCGTCAGATGGAACCATCTACCTGCTGGTCAAAAAGTATCTGTCTTTTATCGGCCGTGCCGACCGTAAACCACCACGGGACGGTGGCTGGCGATGCAAATACAGATGAATTTGTAGCCCACAGCAAAACCTTTTTCTGCTGCCAAAGGCCAACGGTTTCCACGTGTTGTCATTATGACACCATCACTTTTTTAAGAAACTGCATCACTATGTTTGCTATTTAAATACTCCATAAATATATATATTAAATTTATATATATATATATTAATATGTGTGGCACACTCAGACATATGTTCATACTTAGTTAAAATTATAAAAAAAAAATAATTAATTATTTAGTTTTACTAATTCTATTTAATTTAATTTGTGTATCTATCTAAAAAATTTATCAATGTTGAAAAACATTTTTAAGAATTTCATTATAATTAGATAAACCAAAATAAGTGTATTGGAAAGAAAAAAAGGTTGGTGAGAGATAATTAATAAAATAAGATAAAAACAAATAGAATTTAGAAAGAAAATGAAGAGATAAATGAGTTGGTGAAGAAAGAGGGAATGACCAAAGGATGAGGTGGTCTTCAATTATAAAAGACTACAAATAATATATATATATTTGGCAAAGGAAAATTCATTCTCCAAAATATAATTGTACAAAGTATGGTTATTTTTATTGATGTTGCTCTTAATTATAATTATCATTTTTCTACGAATTTGGAAAAATCTCCAAAAATTAACAATTAAGAAAAATAGTACAAATAAAGTTTTATTAAATTTGATTAAAACATATAGATATAATCTCCATTGATTCTCTGATTCTTCTCTTCAAAAACATTGACTTTATGGATTTGGTAACTTTTTTATATAATCAATCATATGATCTCCTCCAATATTGATTTGATTTCCAATAACGTTAATTCGAGAGTTTAACAACTTAATCTTGAATTAAACATTATAATTTTGATGGTTTCCGCGATGAACGCCTTGTTTTTGCCTTGAACACCGTTGATCTCTTCGAATTTAATAAATTTCGGTTGAGAGAACTTCGTTCAGCATTTTTCTTGTTGATTTGATTTCTTCTTCTCAACTTATGTTGTTACTGTGTTTAACTTATTGGAAGTGACCCCTATTTATACTTGTAAAACATGAGCTCTTTGATAAGTAATTTGATGAAGTTATATGATTTGATTGACCCTTCATGATTTGATTGATATCACAAAATGTGATTTGGATTACCATTTTGTATTGATATTCAATTCTATAACTTATAAGATAAGTTTTGATTTCCAAGAATTGAAATTTGACATTTGCCATCATATAATTGACCAATAATATATATATATATATATATATATTATAATATCAAATATAATTAATTATTTATTATTACTTTAACAATTAAACTTGATTAAATTTCTAATATAAATAAAAAATAAAAAATTAATATTTAATATATTATTTCATATGTGTCGCCATTTAATTGGAATAAATTTTATTTATCTACAAATGCCCATTCGAGACTTGTTCACGGATAATGCATTTTAAAGTGAATAAGTCTCAACTCTTTCATCAATAAGATCAAGTCACAACAGTTTACTTGAACTTATTTGAGACATAGAGAAAGAGTTTAAACTCATATCGAGGAGTTTTTCTGTTAAATTGATTTGAACTTGTAGGCAGTTTATCCTCAAATCTAGGATTTCTTCAAAGTTGATTTGGATTTATAAATAGTTTAGTTCTTGACTTGATTTGAATTTGTAGATAGTTTATCCTCATATCAATGGATTTTCTGACTTGAATTTATTTGGACTTTATAGATAGTTCATACTTATATCATGAAGTCTCTATTTGAATTTGGATCTGCAGATAGTTTATACTCATATCAAGGAATTTTCATGTGAATTCAAAATTTATATATAGTTTATACTCATATCAAGGAATTTTCATGTGAATTCAAAATTTATATATAGTTTATACTCATATCAAAAAGTTTTCATTTGAATTTGAATTTATAGATAGTTTATACTCGTATCAAGAAATCTTCATTTGAATTTGAATTTTGGTAGATGATATATTTACTCGTATTAAGAAATCTTTAATTTAAATTTTAATTTGTTATATAGTTTATACTTATATCAATGAGTTTTTATTTGATTTTGACTTCTAGACCTTTTATACTCTTATCAAGGAGTGTTTCATTTAATTTGACTGGTAGAGTTTTTATACTTATGTCAAGGAGCTTTTAAATTTAATTGAACTGATAGTTTATACTCATATCAAAAATCTTACTGATAGTTTATGCACTTATAATTGAACTTGTTGATATTGTATACTCATATTAATGAGTCTTACTGATAGTTTATGCACTTATCAAGGAGCATTTAAATTCAAAAAATTTAGATAGTTTATGTTCGTATTTAGAAATACTTGAATATGATTTAATTCAAAAAAATTAGATAGTTCATATTTGTATCTAGGAGCATTGCAAAGTTGAAGATGATTCCACTTCTTTTTCTTCATTTACTGTGAATTAGCTTTCAATAATTTCAATTTCATGTTTGGCCTCATTTGAATGGAATTTGAGTTTGCCCATTTAAATAAAATTTGAGTGAAGCATGGAATGACACTTTCATTTGCCCCATTTGGAACATCATCTTCATTTGCTCCCTTTGAATGAAGACATTAAACACAGCCTCATTGCCCCATTTGAATGGAATTTGACTAAAACATCACATTTGTTGTCTCATTTGAATGGAATTTTTGAGTGAGCACATGGAATACCGCATTCATTTGGCTTTACTTGTATATTTCTTAAAAAAGATGATTAATGGCCAGATGTAAGAAAATTTACTTTTGTGAATATTGAGTGTTTTTTCCTTCATCTTCATTTGAACTTTAAATTTAATTTGCAAAAAGATGAGATGAGATGCATAGATTGTGCCACTGGCATACCAGAAATTTGTTACATAAATTTCGTTGTCTGCAAATTTTAACAAATAAGAAAAATTGTACAAATAAATTTTTATTGAATTTGATAAAAATATATAGATATAATCTCTATTGATCCTCTAACTCTTCTGTTCAAGAAAAATAACTTCATGAATTTAGCAACTTTTTGATGGAATCGACCATCTGATCTCCTAGTTGATTTAATTTTTAATAATATTAATTCGAGAGTTTAACAACTTAACCTCAAATTAAACTTTATAATGTTAATGGCCTCCACGATGAACGCCTTGAATATCGTGGATCTCCTTAAATTTGATAGACTTGGGTTGAGAGAAATTCCTCCATCACATTTTTTGCTTGGAATTTTTTTTTTTTTTAACTTATGTTGTTGTTGTGTTTAACTCTTTGGAAGTGACTTTATTTATATTTGTAGGACATGGTCTCTTGGATAAGTCATTTGATAAAATAACATAATTTGATTGATCATTCATAATTTAATTAACATCGCAAGATATGATATGAATTACTAACTTGTGTTGGTATTCAATTTCATAACTTACAAGATTAATTTTAATTTTCAATAATTGAAATTTGACATTTGACTACATATGATTGACTAATAAAATATATATTATAATATTAAATTAATTAATTATTTACTTTAGAAATTAAATTAAATTAAATTAAATTCTCAATATAAATAAAAAATAAAAAATTAATATTTAATATATTATTTCATATGTATCATCATTTAATTAAGATAAATTTTATTTGTCTAGAATAAATATTACATGAATTAAGGCATTGCTACAAATAAAGTAAATTCTAAACACCCAATTCATCTTAGTACTCAATTGCATCTTATATGTAATACTCAGAAGCTTTAAAGAAAAATATAAAATAAAGAAAACTACTAGTTTGTAGAAAAAGATTATTACCAAGTTTTGGATATCCCACTTTGATATCACTGCAAATTTGTATACAACATTTCTAACCTAGATCAGCGGGTTTAAAATTGGTTCGATTAAAAAAAATTTACAAAATTTGGCCCAAAAATACCATATTACATGACTAAGCAAGTGGTAGAATATCATAACCAAAAGACAATTACAGAAAAAAAAAATTCAACAAAAATGACTAGAAATAGAAAAAAAATCAAAATAAGGTCCGAAAATAGTGGATTTTTCAGATCGAAGGCGAATCCTCATGACCTTTAGGTGATGAGGGTTGGCATTAGGTTCGTCTCGCGAAAACTAACATATGTACATCTGACCGTTTCATAACTCCTCTCTGATCTCCGCCAACAAATCATACAAATGATTCACTTCTGTTTGATCTTGTGATTGTCCAAACACTCCCAAATCGCATTTGTCTCTTGTTCTACATCATATCATCAATCCAAATCTAAAATTACTCTTAGTATATATCTTCTAATTGATTACTCCATAATTATTTTCTTAAATAAAAAAAGCTTCAATAAATTAATCATATTTGAAATTGTCCAAGTGATCAAGTTTGAAGTTCCAAGACTTTATAAGTAGTTTTACATTCAAGTCTCATTATACGTGTAGTTACTCTTGTCTATAATGTGATTATTAATATTATCGTTTATTCATTATAATTAATTAATTATTGATGATTTTATTGAATTAATATTTGATATATATATATATATATATATATCTTGATGTGATTATCACTTCTTTCTAAAAAAAATACATTATTTGAAACTTATTATAAACTCCTTTTTTTGACTTCTAAAGTTACAACATTTAATTCGTGGGCTGCTAACTAATATTGTAGGGCATAATCAAATAAATGACTAATTTCAACGTGAAAAACTGCAATAGCATTGCCCCATCATCTTTAATTTTAACCTAAAACTTCAAAGAAACTCTCATATGCATACCAACCAAATGTTTCAATGGGAAGATAATTTTCAACCCTCTTCTTTTAAATTATCGTCTGGTTAAATTAAATCAAGGGCTTACAAAAGAAATAATTAATAGAATAATTAATTTTAATAATAATTTTATTTTTTTTACCAGGGGGAAATCATCAATACCAAAGGGTATTTTTTTTTTACCTACCTGCCAGACAAATTAGGTCTGGACACTTATGAAAGTGCCATCTACATAAAATAATGAAATTAAAGAATTAAATAGTTACAAGAATGGAACACAGAAAATAATATAAATGTCACATACAATGCACCTGCCCAAAATCTTTTTTTAAAAAAATATCCCCACAAAATGGTGTAGTGAGTGAGTTTCACATCAATCAATCCAAACAATGGACAATAAAAATAAGTCGATCTTGAATTAATTCAACCTTTTTGGCAAATTGGTTTCTTCAATTTTTAATTTTTATTTTATTTTTATCTGACAAATTAATTAATTTCTCTAAGCCATATAATTAGCATTTTAATTATTTACAAAAATTAAGCATGTATTCTACTTGTTATATACGTACTCTTGATCCATATTTCTTCACACGGGACTGAGAGCAACACCGGGAAGCTGGGGCGGCGTGAAGGCCAAGAAAATGAGCACCGCCATGATGGCGACGGGGAGGAGGAGGAGCATGAACGGCGGCGGCGGAAGCGGGGGCAGAACCAGCGGCAGAAACAAGAGGGACACCGTTAACAGGACCATCAAAACTATCCCTCTTGAGCTGTAATACCTGAACATCAAGCTCTTCAACGGCCGCCTGCTATTATCAACACTTTTTACTTCACATGCCAGCTTTTCTTCAATCCTGTACATCATCAT